>JAECUM010021302.1:56349-77870 GCA_016617855.1 Megalonaias nervosa | reverse complement strand
ATATATAACTGCAATAAACTGACAATGAACAGTGCAGAACTAGTATCTAACTAGCCAGAGCGCTTTCAACTCTTAATGAGTCTTTTTCAAAGGCAAATACAAAACATAGACAAGACAAACAAATAAAACACAAAAACCGTTGTGTTTGTAAAACTTTACATGGCTGTTTCTGTTTTGTGTTTTATTTGTTTGTCTTGTCTTTGTTTTGTATTTGCCTTTGAAAAAGACTCATTAAGAGTCGAAAGTGCTCAGGCTAGTTAGATAGTAGTTTTGCACTGTTCGTTGCCAGTTTATTGCAATTATCTTAATCCCTGACCAACGTGATCCCTTGCTGGATCCAGTGTATTTGAAAGGACTGTTATTCGCCATGATTTGTATTCTTTATATATATATATATATATATATATATATATATATATATATATATATATATATATATATAGTTGTGTATTATTTCATTGGTACATTTCTGTAGTAAAAGACAATCTTATGAGAATCGATATTAAAACTTGGCAATGTTCTATATGGGTCATGTTACCAGACGAAGTGGGCAACTAAGTCACCTAAGAACAATGTAAACTAAACATTCTTCTGAGATGAAAGCAAAAATGACTTTTGAGATGCTCACTTACCCTAACCAGGTAGTTCTGGAGTTGTAGTCCAAGGCAAAATTTATTATATGCATCTAACAGCTGGTGTAGATATCAGTTGTGCCAACAAACAAACTCTTGTACATTTACAGGCATGTGTTTTAATCGCTGACCGACCATTAACCCTTTGCGAGCCAGTTAACGGTACTAGATTTTCGAAAGCTATCATTTGATGACAAAACTTAAAACTTGTGTAAATAGCAGTTTGTGGTTTAATAAAATTGGTATTATGTAAATAGTGATTTGTAATTACAGAATGGGTGAAAAGCACATTCAGCTCTTAAAAGAAATGTGAAGATTTTAACTGATGTGTTCACATTATTTTCTTCATAAAATTACTTTGGAAACCTGAGTGAACTGGTCATGGGGAGAGTAAAAAAAAATCTTGTTTAAGGGCAGTTGATTAAGCATTTTTACTAACTTGCAATTTACAATACTGGAATCTAGTTACTCCTATCGGTTAAAATTCATTACAATATAGTTTCTGCAATGTTCTTTTAAAGTCATATGGCACAAAAATACACCGCATATATCTCCATTCAGACATATACTTTCAAGTTTGAATACACTACACATGAATAAGATAATATCTTATACAGGTACAAAATGTATTTATGATGTAATACAGCATATAAAATTTTCTACTTGTAAAAAAAGTATTGCTTAAAACTAATGTTAAATGCTGATATACAAGAGAAAATTGTTTCTGGTTGGCCGATAATCCCTGTTTCTCATTGCTGACCCTAGCTTTTTTCCCCCATGGTGAAATAAAATCAAATAAAAAATTACATTAAATATATAATGTTTATAAAAAAATCCAGCTTCCTACCCTAATTTTAAAACCAGTGCAATGGGAAAACAATTTTTTGGCCCAAAAAGTGAGTTTTACCTTCTATGTGTTTCTTTAATATTTAGTTTTCAATTTCTGTAGGACAGACCTGAATATGTGAACAAACTGATATGGCGTGAAACAGGGCCAACTTCATTGCATAACTATTACTTGAGTGTTAGAATTTTTATGCATCATTATCTGGTGGTGGTGGTGGTTGTGGCTTTGCTTGTCAGTGGTATTTTTGCATTTTATGTCATGTGCTTTTTCTTAATTTTGTTAGATTGATTTTTTTCTCAATGTTATTTATTTCTCTTTAAATTTCTGGATGTCTGATCTAGATGAGATTTTAATATTATGGGTTGCATAACTTGAAAAAAGTTAAACATGCCAGTGCCCAAAAATCTTGTCCCAGCTATATTCATAACGAAATAAATGATTATAGCTGTTTGCAGTATCAGTTGGATTCTTGGCAGTTAAACAGAATAATCAATGGCGCACCAGCTTCAGTTTTGGAAATAAAACTGTATTATTGGTCACATGAAGTTCTTGATGCATGCATGATTGTTTATCAGAGTGGTTTTAAAAGAAAAAGTCATATGTGGTATGATCACTGTTAAGTTGGATCCAGTTGCAAACTGCTTAGACTTAATTCTGCAATTACATAATGTACCAGTATATCTAGGACTGTGCAGTCCATTAGGAGTGATAAGTAGAACAAACAAAAAAGATCCAGGCCTGCCAGCCAGCACATTTTGCAATGGCAGATCACAGGCTGTGCTGTATGCAGTTGGAGTTCGCTACATCAGTAAGGCATTTAAACATTTAAAATTTGCTTAGTTGGTGAAAAAGAAGCCTATTGATTTTGTAGTGAAGGTCACTGAAAGAAGAAAATGGGTTTTTCCTTGATAACTTCACTTCTAGGTCCTGTATCATGACCAAAGTTTGTGGAGGTCTTGTTCTTGGTGGTAATAAAGAAGCCTTTAGATTTTGCTAGTCATGGTTAGTCTAAGAAGATAATGGCTTCAGCACAGTAAATTTAGTTCAAGGGACCATAACGTCACCAAATGTTCAGGTCATTGAGACCCTTTGGTCTATAACCTGCGGTCAGTCATGCTATACTAGTGCCTGCAGAGAAGATTATTAAACGGAGGTGTGGGTGTGGTGGGGTGTGCAGGCATATACATACATATCATGTGCCTTTTACAGTACTGTTATTAAAAAGTATAATATGCAGATGTAATCTATATTGGAAGATTGCTTTAAATACTTCATCACTTTTATAGAGAATTGAGTGGGTCTTTATTGCTTTAAGTTGCTGATTATTAGAGGATTTTGGAATATATCCTGAAATATATCCAGCTTTGTTTTGTAGGCATATCAATAAAGACTACTATTCAGTTCCAATTTATGGTAATGTAACTTTGGTAGAATTAAAGCATTCCCTCATAACAATGTCCATGGTGTATACTGTCTTATGGTGAGACTGCCGTATAATGAAGTGATGGGGTCCATAAGGACCCTTATAACAATATGTCATAATAAAGGGTCTGACAGAGACTTTAGTTTGGTTTTGTGTTTTCCTGCACAGCAACACATGTAGGATACTTAGTGCTAAGGCATTTGGAGTAAAGTGCTTTGCTCAAGGACACACCATGGTAGCTGACCTGGCTCATCAGATGGTAGGATTTTAACCAGTACCTTAACCACTGAGCCACTGTGGCTTCTTCCTTTAGTGATATGGTGCTCTTTTATGCTTTGTGTTAATACTGGCAAAACATGCTTAAATAATATTCTTTCAGGCTTGTCATAGAGAAAAATACTGTGTAGTTGGCCATGCCAATTTTGGTAACAAGTATTGTTCAAAGTTTCATAGTTCATTAGAACACTACTGGCTATATAAACATCCAAAAATGCATACAAAACAAAAGATGGGGAATAAAGGGCAAAATCACTCTATTGGCTATATAATTCACAGTAAGTCCAGGCAACTGCCAAAAAATGCATACAAAACAAAGATGGGGAATAAAGGGTAAAATTCTTCAAATACAGAGTTAAATTTTTTATATAACTGCATGCTTTTAAAAAGTTCAAAACTTACTCTTCTGGAGCATACGAGTCTGCAGAAATCTCCCCATTTACATCTAGAATTAGCAACAGTGCTTGCTGTTGCATCTAATTCACATGATAAGTTTGAGCCTTAAGAAAAAAAAAAAGGATCACATGTGAAACTCCAGTAATTAATTTCATCCAGCTGGTAACCGTCATTCTTTAAGAACAGGGTATTTAATATACTACAGTACATATGCTATTTCCTCCATTGATCGAATAATTAGTTGTATTTGATGATATATTTCAGCGCACAAGGTGTTAGATAAGGTATTGGGTGAAAATTTGATTTATTCCTGGTCAATACAAATGAGTTTCTGGCATGCTTTTGGTGTCATATGCTTTTTATAGGAAGTAATGCATTTCATTTGATTTCTGTGTTCTGTCCGTTAAGGTTATAACACTGTTTGGGCTTTATGGCATATAAGATTGTATCAGACTGTGTCAGACAATCTGACAATGTTTTTGTATCATAATCAGGATTACTATAAATAATTTTTTCATATATTTTGAGTCAGCAAAAAGGTGTATAATCCAGACAGGAAAAGCTTGTAGTAAGCATCAACTTTTTTGTTAAATCCAAGACACAAGGAAAATCTTTTCCTATACATGAGCTTGTGTGAGGTGAGAGAGAACTCGCCTCAGAAAAAAGGTGTTTGCTTAATAGAAGTTCTAACATATTTTGGTTTTTGGGACTGGTAAACTGGCCGTTAAAGTATTTAAGACGAGTGACCTTTGTGAGACTTGGGTAACTGGCTGTTTAAATGTTGAAGACAGGTGACCTTTATGAGACAATGGTAAATTGGCCATTTAAGTATTTAAGACAAGTGGCATTTAAGTTTGGTGTGACTGTATATTGAGTGTAGAACAAACTATCTCTTTACAGTAGGGCATTTCTTAAATGTTACGCATCCAATACCATTGGTTTTGTAAAAAAAAAAAAGAAGTAAATGCTAATGTTTTTCTTAAGTCAGAAACATGACCTAATAATCCAAGGTTTTACAATAAAAGAAGAAACATCCAGTCACTTGTATTGTATATTTATTTGTTGTTAGGTTTGTCTTGTGTATATTGGGTGGGAGTCCAAATAGATCATGCAGGCTTAGAGTTTTAATAAAACCCATGAAAATGACAAAATGTCAGACTTCTTTACCATCTTGAATCTTATTTAGATTTTACCAAGCTAAAAAGTCTTGCAAAAAACAAAAACATATTTTGAATGAAAAAAGGATTAATTTTATTTGTGTATTGGAAAGGTACAGTATGTCAAGCCATAGATAAATTCAGTGAAATGGATTGGTTTTAGGCTGTCAGACCCACAGGGAGTCTAAATCAGTTTTACCCATTACAGACCTGCAAGCAATCTAAATTACTGTTTTTCCCATTACAGACCCATAGGCCACATGAATCACTGTTTTACCCATTTCTCTTTAAGAAACTTTGGAAACTGATTGGGGGATAATTTATGCTGGTAACACTGTAGAGAAGAAAGCAATATCTGCAAATATAAATTGTCTCCCACTGATTTCCCAGGACAGAAACTGGTCTACAGTCCTGTGATTATTGGTGTCCCTATCTACATTTGATAGACTACAGCTGTGTATTACATACTTCCTACAAATTGTTCTGGATTATCTTAAGCAGGTTTCTATCTTGTGCAAAGATTTTCTTTTGTAAGGGGCAATAATGAGAAGTCAGTATAATTGCTTTTGAGATTCTTGGAGACAGAAATGAGTGTTTGTATCTGACAATATTTGTTGCACCAAAGTTGGTGCTACAGCTTTGGATATAATTAAAAATAACCAGCCTATATACATTCAATAAAAAATAAAATTTCAGCCATGCTGCTGTCTGGCAATCCTTACATAATGTTTTGTATATTCCATTTTGGTGATAACTAGTATGTTATGGGGTGGTGTTGGTGGTTATCGATGTTTACTGGATGATTGACCTAGGTGTTATAGCCAGGATTGAGTGAATAATAAAAATGTGAAATTAATGAATGGAATTAATGGATATCTGAGCAGAGATAAAGAATAAAACAACATGAACCTCCCTATACAGAATATAACATTTAATTAGATCAACAAAACGGAATTATTCAAGACACTTTAAGGACACACTTCTACTAGTAAATAATTACCAAAGGTTTTAAAAAATGCAATTCACAGTTCCATTTACACAGATACAACAAATTTCATCATAAAATTATGGAAGCATTTCGAATTTAATAATCTGGCATGCCTTCATAACCTGATGACTGCTTGTGCTGCACTCTTAGATTCAACACAGGTAATAGGTTGGAGTTGATTTATTCCCTCTGGCTTCCCATGCGTTGCTGCCTACAATGGCCTGTCTCAAGCATCCAGCCTCTTACAGGTCATTAACTGGTTTACAGATTGTCTCCTTTGTCCCGTGAAACTATTTCCTTTTAAAATAAAATATGCAACCTAAATATTCTGTTGGTTGTCATACTTCTTGGACAGAAACTCACTCATCTCTCTTTACTTAAGATTTTAAGACATATTGTATTACAAAGATGCTCTCTGCTAACATGGTTATGGACCATGACCTTGCATTCCTTACAAACACTGTTGTATTTGCCTACATACACGATCTATTTCCATACGTCTTGACATGGTACAGGTAACTGAATGTATTTCTCTGCAGATCTGGTTACCTTTACTAATTGCTCAAAAGCATAGTCTGCTCTCGCCACATACAGTTACCCCACCGCAATATGAACTGTTATTCACTATCTTGATTCATGTTGGACACGTCTACACATACAATCAACAATAAGGAGCCATATGGTCCCTATTACTACTCCGACACTACTACGTAACTCAACAGCATAAACATCCTACAGACCTAATTATAACCAGTTATTATCATACATGTTTAATTTCATTTAAGACAAATACAATTATCTTAAGACTCATACCAAAGAAAAGTAATGTATGAAATTCTTATAGATATGATTCATATAACATTCAAGACAAATAAATTCAAGTAATTATCTACAGACTCATATCAGAGAAAAATTGCATGAAGTTAAGACACTGATTCTTGTGCTGTCAAGATTCGCTCGCCTCCCACTTAGAAGTGTGGTCAGTTTACCTTTTGGTTCTACATGTCTCGAAGACTTCCAAACCCATCCCTTGGGCAGTTTTACAAGAAAGTACAGCCTACTACTCATGGAGTGAAAACTTCTTGCCTTCTGTAGAAACTTTGACTAATTATGCAGTATAGGACATTTATAAAGCATGAAACTTCACATGGAAACACAGCCTAAGCCATTACTTATCCATCTGGAATATAGGTTTATCTAACCACCTTTATTAAAACATATTCCTCAAGAGTTTGGAGGATTTCACATTTTCCCGCTTAATAACAGATCTCTGCGCAAAGTTTCAACTGATGACAAATACTTTAGCCAGTGCAAATGCTGTTTCTGCAACATTTAAACTTTTGGGCACTTTTCTGTATATAACACCAATTCACTGCATCTCAATCAGTTCGCATGACACATTTATCAGTAGTGTTGTTCCGATTATCGATTATAATCGATCATCGTTTGGTTGAGTGAACTAATAAGATAATTGATTGTGAAACTCCATAATCGATTGTGTGGAGACTACTTCTTTTAGTTGCATGCAAAACTCAAAGGTTAGGAAAACTCCTGGGCAAATAGTAAGCTATATAGGACTTGCAGTAAACTATAGTCGATCTGAATTATTTATTCCCTTTACAACTTAAAAACATAAAGCTTCTACCATACTCCTTAGGTGCCAACTTAATTACAAGCATATAGTCATGATTACATGATTTTACTGTTAAATGGTAGAGTTAATAAATTTTTTAACAATTTTGATGATTTGTTACAGTTTAAATGTAAAATCCTTTGTAGTATTTTTACTACAATGACAAACAAGAAGACCTTGTCCTTTTTTACTTTAATTGATAGACACATCACATATGAATGAAGGGTGTTGGCAATTGCAAAAGTTTTTCAATTACATGAAACTGATCAGCCCTAAAAAGTTGCTTTCATTTAACAAAGTTGTAGAACCAAAAAAAAACATTCGAAAAAATGTAATATTTTTATCAGAATAAAGTATATTGCCACAAACCCCCCAGGTTTGTTGGGGGTGGGTTGTTGTGGATTTTGGTTATCATTATCTAGAGGGTGATCGCTGATGGTGTAATTACCCGGATCGAATAAATATCAATATAAACCTCGAGAAAGGTTTGTCAGTCAGTGGGGTGGTTCCTAGTGGCACTGGACGATGGGGGGGTCTTAGGTGCCACACGCTGATATTTGTCACACAAAAAAAACAGAACCTCCGAACATCCCCGTATACACCTGGCCAGTACAATTCCCTCACTAACCTCTCCCTGGTCTTTGCCACGCCCATGTGGCTTCCAAGTAGACCCTCATGTTCCAGCCTAAGCACTTCTGCTCGTTCACTATAGACACAACAACTTGTTTAAATGTATTGGTCCCTTTCCTGGTGTACCGATACAAAATACCGAGTTTTGTCACAAACTTTACCTCGCCATCTGGCTCTGACCTTGACCTTCACTTCATAGCTCTTGTCTCAACGGACCCCACGTGTACAGGTGTACACGTCATAGAGTTAGGCTGTGGCAACACATACCTACACCCTAATATTACGTCATGAGACAGTCCTGACAAACACGCTGCTTGAATTCGTCCCTTTACATACGGCGAATCAAGATCAATGTTAACAACCGGGAGCGAATCTTTCGTCCGGTTAGCAAACTGGACTTAAACCATCTCGCCTATATAATCTCCAGGCTTGACATACCTGCTGTCTACCAAGGCCGGATAACTACAGCCAGTATCAAACAGTACAGTTGCCCTCTCACCATTTACCGTAGCTACTGCTGTGTTAGTCAACTCCACTGTTTTCTGTTCCTTAACCCATTTTATCCTGAATACGACTACTGGCGTAATACCTCATTCTATCCTGAATACGCCTGTAGTCGTAGTATCCCATTTTATCCTGAATACGACTACGGTCGTACTCTACTACGTATGTGTATAGCGTCTCTAGAAACACGTGTTATACATCACACATATATGTGTACTTCTTCACCAACACAGGAAATGGTTAAAGCACGCATGCACAGTGAAATTTAAAAAAAAAATGTGGTTGGAAAAGAAATTGTTGGCTTGAAAATCGATCGATCAAATGATGGACGACAACTTAGATGTAAACATGGATGTTGATAGCAAGGGTAGTTGATGATTTGGATGATTCTGATGATAATATTGACTTAAATGATGGGTTAGAATTGAATCAAGTTGATGAAAGAAATGATGCATGTTTTCATGCACTTTTCGACAGTGATTCGGAGAATGAAGCTGACTTTGAAGGCTTTCAAGAGGAATGGGTCCGGGATGATTTTTCACCTTGGTTGCAGCCACGATTTATTATATTGTTATTACTGACATAGTGATGATGTGGACTTCAAAATTTGAACAAAAATTGTACTGATTAATTACCTTTATCTTACTGAAAGATTTCTAGGATTAATTTGTGACAAGTTTTCATGAGAAACTGCACGCTGAAGTACATGACCTAGATTGTGAAGTAAACAAATTGTTCCAGGTGTTTTGTTGTCCAATTTTAGTAAAATTATTATAACTTTTGAACTAACAGTGCTAGAAACTTCAAATTTGGACCAAAATACTAGAAATAGAATTATCTTTATTTTATTCACATACTATTTGGAGCATTTCATTCATCTTCATGAACAAAAGATTCACTGAACATCATGGCAAGTTTGTAATTTTTTTTTTTTTTCTTTCAAGTCATATTTCAAAATACAGTTGTGAGCATGTACATTGGTAAATGATAACAAAACATATATCACTGTGTTGCAAATTTTATTACCTTTTCAGAGATACATAGTTTTATATACTTTAAAAAAGAAATAACAATGTTACATTTTTAGTAAACATGGTGAAGGTCATCACAGTTTCTGCTGCTGCTGCTGTATGATGTTCCGTTTTACCACAATGTATTTAGAATTGCTTCTCAGGAATCGGGCAATGCAGTTGAAATTGGTAAACAGGATAAAAAGGGTTAACAATATTTGTAGTTACCGAATTAATCGTTGTCGGATGATACTTCCTACAATCCTTAATGACATGGCCTGGTCTGTTGCAGCCGTAACACACTGGCTCACCTTTCCTCCCTGTAGTATCCTTCTCCGCCTCCTGAGTCTTCCCCGACCCACGAAAATGTTCTCGGCTGGGATTTCCGGCCCCTTGCCTCCCACCATTCTGACCATTCCGTCTTTGGAGTACCACCTCAGTGGTCTTCCTGTGCTCACTAATGCCAGGTCGGTCCCTGCCACCCCAGTTGGTTGGATGCAAGTGTGTGCTCTCATAGCGCTCTGCCATCACGCTTTTATCATCCAAGGTTGAGAATTCACGCTCCGCTAAGAACACTATTAAGTGTTTCCGGTATGTACTTAAGACGTGCTCTTTCAGTATTTTCTTGCGTATGCCTTCATACATTAGCGCGGTACCAGCCATTTTCATCCATTTATAAAAAATTCCAGGTACATGGTTATGGAATTGTGCATGCATTTCTGTAGCTCTTTTTGACGATTCTCGAAAGAGTTTCTGAAATGTTTCTGCTGACAGCTCATAGTGCCATAGTAGCACTTCCTTCAAAGCGTCGTAGTCATCTTCCTCGTTCGGCATCATATTATGGTAGACGTCTTTCACGGCCTCCTGTAGAATGCCGAAACATTGATAGCCCACTTTTCTTTGGGTAGCTGATGAATCAATGCCAACTTTTCGAACTGTGTCAAAAAAGTTGTCAATGATTTCGTCCTTGTTGTTGAACATAGGCATAGTGATCTGTATAGGTCGTCTGTCTTCAGATCATCTACTTGTGGGTCCTGAACGTTCGTTCAGGTCTTCACCCCTTCTGGATTCTGCTTTGATCCTCAGCTTCTTCATGGCTAATATATGTTCGCGTTCTCTAGCTTTTTCTTCGGCCTGCAATCTGGCTAGTTCGAGCTCTCTTTCTGCTGCTTGTCTGTCTTTATCTCTTTCAGCTGCCTGTCTGTCTTTCTCTTGTTCCTCGGCTAGTTGTTGCTTATGTTCTCTAACATGCCACTCAACAAATTCAGCTAACTGGGCCCCTTTGTAACCTAGTTCGTCCCTACCAATCGACTTGAATTCTCTAACTGTCTGTCTGTCACCATCCTCGTCTACTTGTACGGTGACACAAAAATTAAGTTCTTTACCTGTTCTCGAGTTTTTCTTCCCCATACGAGATAGCCCCTCACGTATTTATCTTATCTCTAGTATGGCCCTACTCAATTAAACCAGACTATCCTTGTAACAACAATCAACAAACGGGCATTACACTGCTGGAATGCCTTCCCAAATTAAGCGTAACGCTCCCACACTAACAAGGCATAATTTATTACTGCGGGGTTGGCCTAAATATCTCTTCTCCCAAGAGAATACAAAGGTAATCTTTTTTTCACTTCACAAATTTCGAATACAACCCGAACATCAAGGAAAATTGCATCAAAATATCTTATATTATTTTCATCACATGAACAAAAAAAAAAAAATGGCAAGAAAATTGCATGCACAGAATATATATAAAAAAAATAAGCAGACAATGATTCGATTCACTCTGATCGCTATTTCTTGAAAAGTACTATTGAAATTATCACTGTTTAGATACTTATTCTGTTCTATATTTGCTCAGACTTTTTACTCAAATAAAATGTTCTGATCCCTAGACGAGCGCCCACTTTGTCACAAACTCCCCCAGCTTTGTTGGGGGTGGGTTGTTGTGGATTTTGGTTATTGTTATCTAAAGGGTGATCGCCAACGGTGTAATTGCCTGGATCGAGTAAATATCAATATAAAGTGTGAAACTTATAGGTGGAATAGATAGAGATCTGAGCAGATATATAAAACAGAATGACACGAGCCCCCGTACATGTAAAGACAATAAATTTAATAAAAATTCATAAACAATTGTGATAATACATTACATTAGGAAAATACACTTCTTTTTGAAGCAAATCATTCAATGAATTTCAACTACAAATATACTTATATAAATAGCCGATCTGTTTTAAGTGATACAGTTAGTTCATCATCGAATCCAGTGAAAGATTGAAGTCAATGCCTTGTACAGATTCATAACCTGATTGTTCTGGTTCAGTCCGAATTCACTGCGACTGTTCTTTAACTTCCCTGTGCCTGTATGTCTGGGTCCTTTCCACTTTTCCCTTCTCCAACTCTCTAGTGTCTCGCCACTTTCGGCCCTCGAACTTTGTGTGGTTATGTGGTTATGTAAGTACGTGATGCATAGATACTTCAACAGGTAGATTCGTGGATACATCGGTCAATACGTCACGTGGATACGTTGGTGAACACGTCACATGGAGCTATCTCACCTTCCAAAAGTAAACAAAGTAGCAACCTAAATATTCCGTCAGGTATCCTACTGGGAATAGATCATTACTCCCCTCGTTAATGTCAGATATAGTTCTATCGGAATTCAAACAGATACCAGTGGCCATCTGGTCAAGCTAAACATTGCAGACCATAAACAAACCCAGTTTCCTAAGTTCAGTGTACTTCCTAATGGCTATTTCAACACTGGCTCACATTAACATCACCCCGAGACATCAGTTCCGGTCTCATCTCAATTACAGAAAAGAATGAATGAAATTCCTTACATGGCTCAACTACGGTATTTAAAGCGAATACACACATTCAAGTCTCTAGCATATATGAAATCTTACTACATGGTTTAATAACGTTAATTTCAGTCAATACGCACTCAAGTCTTTATCATACGTGAAATCATCTGAGTCGGAGAATTCCCACAGATTCTCATAACTCGTATCAACTAAAGTAAGACATGAAATTCTAGATACATATTTACCTATAACAATAGAGACTATACATTCAAACGACTCATTAACTTATGTAAAGAATATCATTGTACGGATTCATATAGATGAACTCACACAGTTGTATTCATATCAAGAAAATTGATCTATGAATCAAACCAAATAAATTCATGCAAATATAAGCAAATAAATCAAACAAATCGTCATATTGATATCAATGATTTACGTGAGACTGACACAAAATAGCAAAATACCTTGTGTTTTCAAGTTTTCCTGCCAGAATTGTGTCTGTCGATTTTTCCAGACATCCGATCCCTTGGATGATTAGTTACGAGTGAATTTCTTCTAAATTCGACCCGGAGTCTTCTACATTTGTTTTCTCTTGCAGATAAAGGTTTCGACTGACTATAACCTTTGCGCCAGCACATTAAAAACTGAGAGTTTTCATGTGGAATCACACCCTCTTATTCAGCTTAACCAATTTGAATTAAATATCTCTCCCGCCTTAACTAAGCGCTAAAATTGTAGTCCGCCTGACAACCTCAGATTACCAAATACTGATTCCTGGAAAACTTCAAAACTGACAGATTTGATACAGATCAGAAGTTAGCCTGTATCCCTTTCAGTTAAATAAACGAAGGCTTAATTAAGAATCACTGCTCTCATGACAGAGACATTACCAATCAGTGCATTATGGCGATTTAAACACGTGCCGGTCCCCATAAATCTAATTAATCGTTCACCTGCCCAACTTAATGTGTTCTTCATAGATCGACAGACCGCTCCGGTGGCCTAGTGGTTAGAGCATCCGCCTCGGATGCGGGAGGTCGTGGGTTCGATCCCCGGTCGAGTCATACCAAAGACTTACAAAAATGGTACTAACAGCTGCCTCGCTTGGCGCTCAGCATTAAGAGGTTAGTGTTAGGACTGGTCGGCCTGGTGTCAGGATAATGTGACTGGGTGGGACATCATGCTACATGTCTGCGGCATGATGCCCCAGTGCTAGACATCACTATAAACTGCCACAATGCAGACATCGTAGCGATATGACTGAAAAATTGTTAAAGCTACGTTAAAAATCATAATCACATCACATAGATCGACAGAAATTTGCACCCTTACATATACATGTCATTAAAAGAGATTACTCATGTACATTTATTAACATTTTGAACTCTTGAGCAAAGATATAACTGTATAACAAACAAGAAGTAAAATTTGCTCTTAGTAACCGATTATCGATTATAAAATTCTGACCGATTACCATCACTAGTTATCAGATGGCCCCTCATTAAGAATCAATCATGTCCCCTCCAGACTGATTAAAGTACAGTGTCATTACACATGCCATGAATTTAATTCTGTGCCAATTCACGTTGTTATGGTGGTGGTTTGGGTTATTGTTATCAAGAGCATGATTGACCATGATGTTATTACCTGGATTGAGTAAATAATAAAATAAGAAATAAATGGGTAAATCAGGGACTTGAGCAGAGATGTAGAATAGAACATGAGCAGAATATACAGCAAGTTAATAAATTATAAACAAAGTGAAATTGAACATGATATTTAAATGATACACTTTCTGATAGAAATAGAATTACCTAGTTTATTAAAAGAAATGCAATTAGTCAGTCTGTTTATACCTTTAAGACAAATTTCATCATGAAATCAAGTGAACAATTGAACTTAAATTGCCCAGCAAGTCTGCATATCCTGGTTTCTGATGGTCCTTCAGAATTCAACGTTAGCGACATGATAGAGTTGATGTCTCTCTCTCTCTCTCTCTCTCTCTCTCTCTCTCTCTCTCTCTCTCTCTCCCCCCCCTTGGGTCATCAGCTGGAGTTTTTCTCCTTTCTTTTCCTCTGTATGGGTATGTTATGGAGCTTTTCTGATTTTTATGAAAAATGATAATACCCAACCTCAATATTTGCCAACTTTTTTCTTCTGGGTTTGATCATTACCCATGCTCATATTGTAATTCAATGGAAACTAAGGCTAATATGGGTCAGTTTACAGTCTGACAGCTGATTCACAATTGTGTTACAAAAGATTAATGATTCTCTCTAGCAGCTATTCTGCATTCGTAACTGGACAATGACATATTAAAGAACTCGAGATAAACCATTCATATGCCATTACTGTTGGCTATAAATCACTAGTTGGACTAAAATTTCACTTTATGACAGTTTGTTCAAGTGGCACAAATTGTCTCTGGATTGTCTCCACTTTGTCGTTTTTCTGCTACTTAAACCCACATTCACCTTGCCTATCCATCTGTCTGACCATTATCCCTTTAAAAATAAAGCGTGCCCAAACTAGGGGTGTTAAACCATTGTAGTTTAGATATTTAGTATGGTATATTGCCTTTAGACAATTTAATTTGTTTCATGTCACACTGACTGCAGCAAGATTCACTCAGCTGTGTGTTGCAGTAACATCTAAAAGATTTCACATAGTTATACACATACATCAACTTAAAATGGTTGTCAAATGACATCTGCAAAGTACACTTCATAATGTGTTACAGTGACATCTACAGAATTAACTGTTATAAAGCAATACACTCTTTTTTACAAATCATTTCATATTGTCAGTAATAACATAAACTTAATGAATTTTCTGATAGTTTTGTAGGTGATTATGCAAAAAGTGACTATTCTGACCAGAATTGAACTTGTGTGCTAAACAGTATTTAGCTTGCAGCATAGAAGTTGTAGTCTTGGAGGCCAATTGCACAGCATTCTAAAGTCCATTATTCTGCCATCAATACATAGTCTATGCTCCCCAGAGTGCCCTTTTAATTGAATTTATGATTTTCCCTGAACCCCTCTCCAATTCTGATGGCTGCAATATTGTCTTAAAGGAAATAAAGCTCTCTGCAGGTGAAGAAAATCCATACCAATGTATTAGTTGTTCTTAAAACTGGCCCCTTGGGTCCAAATGGAATGGGGAAAGATCAATGCTTTCATATTGTGCTAGCTCTTCCTTGTCCAATAACAGGAATATTGGAAAGTAACAACAGAGATCTAATGTAAGTCAGGCAAGCTTGCTTCAAGAAAAATTCTCCTGTTGACAATATTTTTTTTTTTAAATTAGAGAACAGTCTACCTTTATGCCTTCATTTTCATGGTCAGTGAAGTACAGATGTTGCAGCTTGATTATCTGGAAGACAGATCGCTCGGCAGGTCAACTCCAGAGAAAATGGAATTGCAAGTTACTTTAAAGAAGCACTTGCGTATTGAGAACTGACCTTTTTCTACACTGGGAATAGATAAAATCATTAAATTTTGCAGATGTGTATCATTTAGTAATGAGAGGCACGATACACATCATAAGACATAATCACTGAAATGATGTTAATCACAATAAATTTTATTGTAGAGACTTTGCCACAATATACTTTATAGGATTGAATTTGCAATGTGATGCAAAACATTTTTGATTTGGCAAGCATGGCAAACATCTTGTTGACCATGGTGAGTGGAAACTTCCAGACAATAGACTGGTACATTATCCTCAGAGAACGGGCCATACTCCACACATTAACATTCTCTTTTATCTCATTTAATGCTGTATTTGTTGTTGCTGCTGCTGTTGTGGATTTGAGACCATTTTTCAGTACATAATAGGCTGTATATGGTAGTTAGTATAATTGGTGTAGGAAGAACCTGGGAAAACCCCGGTAAGAACCATCAACCATTGGGAAGCTGCTGGCAAGCTTTCTCTCTTAGCCATATTGGCCAAACCTGAGACCCTAATCCATGTGGACAAAGGTGAGATGGCATTGATCAGTAAATGCATATGGTATAGACCACTTGGTCACCCAGGGCCCCCATTATATTTGTATATTTAATGTTCGTCATTGCTCTGATTATAGATCTTTCTCTGTTCATAGTCAGAAATGAGAGAAATTTGTTCTTTTTGTCAATTTGTATTTCTTATTTGTTAATTATATCATTATACAAAATATTTTATGAGTATATTGATGCATCATCCTAGTTCTGATGTACTACATCATGATTACTCTGAAAGTACTGATTTAATAATGCATTGGCAGAAATAGATGTTGTAATTCTGATGTGCATTAATGTATCGTGAAGAAATTGATGTCTTGAAATGGACCGCTTTGGTGGACTAGTGGTAGAGCACCCACCTTGGATGCGGGAGGTCGCGGGTTTAAACCCCAGCGGAGTCATACCAAAGACTTTTAAAAATGGTACTGTCAGCTGCATCGCTTGGCGCTCAGCATTAAGAAGTTAGTGTTAGCACTGGTTGGCCTGGTGTCCGGATAATGTGACCGGGTGGGACATCATGCTACATTGTTTAACCCTTTAGCTACTACAGCTGTTGTGCAGTTTCACTACTGCTGAGTGCTATCATATGAGTTACTGAGACTACTGAGGCTGTTTGCTAGGCTGAATACTAGAGCATCATCATGGCTGACTACAGAAACTGACAATAAAAACATGGTTACATTTATATTCATTATTGCATTAGTTTTTGCTGGATTTCAGTGAAATAAAAAACAGCTTACCTTGTATAGTGTCTGTTGTTCATATATTTCCACTTTATATACTTCTACATCCCATCATACAAGAAATCCCAGTCATGTAAACTGTTTTGAATCCCACAAAATAAATCCAATATTTACATATGTACTTATAAAAACATGAATGAAATCCACAATCTAATTACAAAGTTGGGAGTGGTACCTCTCAAAACAGTCATTATCCACACATAAATGTACTTGGCATTGTTAGCATCATATGAAAACTTCATGTCTCCTCCCTTCCCTTACACACATCTTGTATATTCCAAGATATGCCCACATCTCCGTGATGCTGGTTTCATACCATTTCAGGTCTTGCTTTTGGTCCCCCATTTTCTTGACATAATCATTTGTTTCTTTCACAAGCTTTTCCACCAGACATTCAGGAAAAAACTTGAGAAAAAAATCTTTCTCATTGCTTAGTGGTCCAAGCTCGATTGTTGAACCAACATGAGAATCAAAATCATTGATCTCGAACATGGCGAGGTCATCACTCCATTGTGCAAGTGGGACTATGTCCTCCTTGTCATCCAATTCAAAATCACTTACATCTGGTGTTGAAACAGGACTAACATCAATATCTGATTCATTTTCTAAGAATGATCCATTAAACTCTTTGATATCACTTGCACTGATCCCTTCAAAGTCACTTGTATCTGAATCGGAATCCATCTTTGTTTATCACAACTACATGTGTTTCGTAAATTGCAGGAAAGCCCTTCCAGTGTGTCTAAATTTAACCTCAGCTTTCAAACTTGTGTCAAAATGTTGAGTAAACAGTCCTCTCATTGGTTATGATAATCAAAAATATGTAAACTTCTGAACTTTCAACCAATCAATGTTTAGTTAACATAGCGGTCACGTGTGCATAGATGCGACACTGGGGTTTCGAGTACTGCTGAACTATATGCCCATAAGCGACACTGGGGTAGTAAACTAGGCTTATCGACACTGCATATATGCGTCATTGGGGTTCAGGAGCTATTTACAAGTGACACTCAGATGTGGCAGTTGTAGCTAAAGGGTTAAGCTACGTTAAAAATCTAAGTCACACACACACACGTTTCGAAATGTTTAAAATATTATGTTTTGTAATAATCATTACTACTTTAAGGAAGATTGACAGCATTGAAGACAGAATGAATAGGAGATGCTAACAGATGCCTACCATTCAATAAGATAAAATGTTTTTTGACTTGCCAAGATTTTAGGGTCATTTAAAAATTACTTTTATATAATATAATTACAGTACTCCCACAAGTAAGGCCCTTCATTATAACATGACTTCAGTTACAGTGTAAGGTCAAAGATCCCATTTCAGTTAAGTGCCAATAAATTTAGTATCTATCATGCCCTTCATGTAACCCCACTATAAGGAAGTATATTCTGGCTCCCATAGTTACCATTATAATGAGGGAGTACTGTATTTTGGACTCGAAATATAATTTCCAACTTTGAGCTTTGATGTTAATATGTACTTGTAATGTTTTTGGATGTCAGGTATCCGTGTCTGCAGAAAACTTAAGATTTTCATATTTCAGTGAAAGCAGTAAGAAAGCATAATCATTTAAATATGTTTTTACAGGAGTTAAACTGCTGCACTTATTTTTAGTAGATGCAGATATGATATCATCTAGTACTCTAGATTCTCCACATCCCATGTACAGAAAAACCTGTTTGATATTTGAAGCTGATAATGTTTTATGAGTTTTTTGTTAAATTTTGACCTGATTATCCTTTTTAAGAGATGGTGTGGAAACAAATAAAACAATTTGTTGCCAAGAATGTGTGCAAAAACTCATTTCGACAGGGTTTAGCATTAAGCCAACAAGATGAAATTATGTGAAACAAGGTCTGTAACTGGTCAAATGGCGCAAAATCTTTTGGAACCAAAACATACATTAAAGTCACTTGAAGAAAGTAGTTGTATCCATTGTTCGCATTATGTGGTTTCACAATTGTTGATGGCTTTGAATAGGTATCCTTGTGTGAAATTATTAACACTCAACTGGAGGTGGTTGAATTTTGGGCTTGAAAGGATGTTGATCAAGATTAGTTCCTATTTATTGTGAACCTTCGGTATTCTAGTCAATGGCAGATGTTGTCAGTGTAAGTAAAGAATGTATTAAAATTTTAACTTCTAAATTTTGTCAGTAGATGAATTCCAAAATGAAGATAAATCCAGAACATTTGAACAGTGTTGTACTCACTAATAATCATTACTATTTTCGGAGTCTACAGATAATGATGTGGGTTAGATCGATTAAAAATTATTATGCATAATATCTCTTTCTCTCTTTTTAGCATATTATAAACTTGTTTTGATGCATAGAACAAGTGGACATCCACTTGATTAATAGGACATCCACCAAAGGTAGTGGACATCCACTATGACTGGAGGACACTCAATCCCTTGCTCCGTATCCATATGTACAATATTTAGTAGGCAATGCAAAATCTGCATTGTGTGTACTGTAGATGGAACTAAAGCAATCCCCTCATGAAGGTTTGTATACTAAACTGTAGCTTTCATGTACCTTACAGTGTGTAAAACCTGTTTTGGGCTCAGAAGTCAATAATTTTTGGTCAGGTGTTCCAATTGATTAATTGTTGTTTATTTTGCACATATGCATGCCAAAGACTATTTAGTGCCTTGGGAATAGTTGTTTAGTGCCTTGCCCAGACACTCCGAGGCATCTGAGCCAGAATGGTCTGCCAGCAGCTTGGCTGATTGCAAGTCCTCAGATGTAAATTGTTGAACAGTGCTGGAAGAGCCTCAGGAGAGTCACTAAGATGAGAGCTGGAAATAAAGTTAGATTATCCCCAAATTATTGATTCAGCTCACCCATCAAATTGATAGCTGTTCTTTTCATATCAGATTATATAGCAGTATAATTCAATTCAATTCATATTCCCGCTCTTCCACTGTTGACTTGATGAGATGAAATTTTTTTTAATAATTAGCACTCGTTTCTGTCAACACCATACTGTAAAACAGGTTTATCATATAGTGCTTGGAGACTGGACTAAAAATTGAAGTGGAAGTTGATGTTATATTTTTGTTAAAAGAATATTGATATCTCAAACAAGTTTTGGGAATATGATTTTGTCAGCATTTCATTGTAGGTTTTTTAAAGAACTTTTTAGGTCATTGGGTGGTAAATGGTTATTTATCAGCATATTCAATTTATGGAGAGTATTTAACTTTATGATATGTGTCCCAAGGGGTTAAATAAAATCCAATGCATTATATATTAATAGATTCATTAATTGATTTCAATAGAGTTTGATGTTTTGCAGTTTCTTTACTTTGTAACAGTAATTGCTGTACACAAAACAGGATTCAGTTAATTTTGCAATATTACCCTTTGCAGAGTCTCATTGAATTTGTATTTTTCATTATTCAAAAGGTTAGCCAATAGAAATGCTGTTTTCAGAAATTTGAAAGTGAATCAACTCGATAGGCACACACTGATGCTCTTCAGCTATACTGCTCAGTCTCCCAAATGCAAAAATAAAAGGCTTCATCTGATTGGTTGATGAAATTAGCAATTATGATTATAACATATCACTAGAACATGACCAATAAGCGGTCGCTCTCAGATCTTCATGTAGGACATTGGAGATCTGATTTTAATCAGATTGAGGAAGAACTGTTTCAGTTTGAGGTCAAGTTCATTGTGAAAAAAAGAAGCAAATGGTTTCAACACAAAATCTTGAGTTTTCCACCATCTACAGCAGGGGTTAGCAACCTATGGCATACGTGCCACAAGATGTCACGTCAAGGGGTTTGTGTGGCATGCGAAGGGCAGCCAAAAATCTTGATTTTAACAGTGTTACTCTCTTACTGGTGGCATGCACTGGTTCATTTTGTAATTAATCCTGAAAAAAGTGGCACGCTGTATAAAAAAAGATTGCCGACCCCTGATCTACAGTAATACAGTTTGTACTTGGATAAGAGAGGATCATATTGATTTGGTGTCAAAGGTCAGGGGCCCTGATTGAAAGAATGAAAATGGTTTCCACACGAAACGTGTGGACCAAATGTTGTGCATGGCTTACGCTTGTTAAGAAAGAAGCCAATTTTGATTTTGAGGTTAAAAGGTCAGATGTTACAGTCAGTCTGACTGATACAATACAGAAATGGTTTTTGCACAATAACATTAGTTCTACTCCACAGACATAAACCAAAGTTTGTGGATGACTTGCACTTGGGCTTATGAAGAAACTGATTTGGGGACTAAGGGTCCGTGCTCACAATCATGGCAAGTCTGACAAGATAAAATGATTCTGCATGCATTAATCAAAGGTAGATATTATTGAGACCCATTGGTCCATAATCTTCAGAATAGTAACCTAATTAGAGGACTATAGCCATGAGGCAGGCATTTAACATGTCATTCATAGTACTCATGTGACCTTTCCATTTTTTAGGGCTGAACTTTTAACT
>JAECUM010021302.1:0-56327 GCA_016617855.1 Megalonaias nervosa | reverse complement strand
TAACCAGGATTGTACTGACATGTTGTTACAATCCATGCACTCTCTCTCTCTCTCTCTCTCTCTCTCTCTCTCTCTCTCTCTCTCTCTGTGGCTTGTATCATACAGCTAATGCAATTGTATGTTTCTCCACCCATCATGGTGGGGTAGTTTATCCCCTCCACAATCACTTTGTGGTGAATGGGCAAGTTTCTAGTAAATCACAAATATCGCAGGCACTTGCTGTGCTCCTTCACTGCAGAGGGGTGGGGGACTGGTAGACATTATTGATTGACATTTTAACAGCCAATGCATGAAAACCACCCATGGAAGACTGAGGTCAGAGTGATTTACAGTTGGATCCTGAATGAAGGTTCCATTGTCTTTATTTCCCTTGTATATATGGACAATAAAAAAATCATTTGAGTAGACTTTTAATTCAGTACTGTACATGCATATTTAGTAAAAGGTTGGTCTGGAGAATTTCTGTTTGGAGTTATTGGCAATGGCAAAAATCTATGCGCATTCCTAATTCAGTTAAACTGTGTAGCTGAACCATCTTACATCATGATAACTGACACTTCTAAACACAGCAACACTTGAATATGCTATTATACTGAAGTACAGTGCCTTCCCGAAGGACACGATTAGGGCGCAACGATAAACCCAAAACCCATACTGTGATGTGATATGATATACCAAACCCATATTGCAAAATGTATTGCAATAAAGTAACACTTAATGAAAGCAATACAATAATCACTACAACATTTACTACTTGAAAAATACATCTAAGTGATGCTACCTTGTTAGACTTGAAATGGTAGTCAAATGTTTTATCAGATTAATATAAAAGTGAAACAAGTCTACAAACAATCGAAAGCAGTCAGATTATCAGCAAAAAGAAATCTCTCTGCAATTTCTTGTCTGTGTCTTAACTTGTATTTCGCAGAAGCATTGTTTCAAAAGTCTTCACACACTTGAACTATATTTTTAATTTTTGTTTTAGCAAGATGCTGAATAAGTTGCTGCATAATTTTTTTGAGGAAAATTAACATATCAACAGTGTCTTAACTGTGTGGCCCTCTGTGTGGTAACACTAATAAACACTAATAATAAAATGTCGCATTAAATATGACTTTATTCCTCATTGAAAAATTTTACTGGGTGTTGGGGAATTGCACAGAAAAAATATTATGCACATGAAGTATAAATAAAATTTTTTAACAGAAAATCAATTTGGAAGAGCACAAGCAAAGAAACAAAAAATGGCGGATTGTTTTGATGAATCTGTTCTGGGAAGTTATGTAACTTGCAGTGTCTTCCACACCCCCTAGCAGTACCCTAATTTGAACTCAATATCCCAAAGGACCAGTAAATATAACAAATAAGTAATAAACTACAATAACTTACAAGTATCAGCAATTTCTAGCAGTGATGGATCTACAGGAAACTGCTTGAGAAGATGTACAGGCTTATGTCTGAAAAGCTAGTTGGTTGCATGTGTCAAAGGTTTCCTGTTCAGTCAAGCATACTGACTTGAAGATCAGATAGTATAAATTCCTGCTGAAGTTCCTGGTTCTTCCTATACCTAACAAAATATGGCTCAATATAAATGTTTAATTGAGTAAATTCTTGTCACATTCAACATGACAAATGTAAAATAAATTCTGTCAACATGTTAAGTCATCCATGTCAAGTAATAGTCATGGATTTGCAAACTTGTACACAAAAAATGTAACATTCTGTGACTAGCAAATGGATGGAAGAACATCATTTTGAAGTCATGACCATTTCTTGCTATTGCTAAAGTCACTTGACAAAATACAGTGAAGTTAATTTTAATTACTTTATATAAAATGGTACATGTATTACTATTTTGATACTTTTATTCCGTCTTTGACTTTAACTTTATGTGTGGTAAAATCAATTAAATCAATTAGATAGTTGAAAAGTCAAAAGTTATTATAGTAATTTCTAGTTTATTTACTTGGTAGACAAATCATCAAAAGTAGCCATTTTCATTTTTCTGACAATGTCAGGCATTGTTCTGTGCAGCTAAAGTAACAGACAGGAGCTTTTTCTGGGATGGAAGTATAAGTGATACCATAGGTGTCTTCTCTGAACTCATAGTTTTTGTAATTTCTTGAAGCAGAATAAGGCAATTCATAATGTCCTCAGCAAGAGTAACATCTTCCTCCGACAATTAATTGATGTTGCTGGCATTGCTTCTCACTTTTTTAGTAACTAAAGCAGCAATAACAGCACTGATAGGACAGGCCCCAAAAATTTGGATAGTTTCTATCCATGGTAATATGACACCCAAGCAGAATGGCCCTCTGCTATCAACATCCCAAGCCCATGGCTGTGTGAGCCTGATGAATTCTTCCAGGCTGGTGTAAACTACTGTATGCACCCGGTTATTGGTTCACAGAACCACCAAACATGCAATTAATGTGGGTGTTTGTGACAATGTAATGAGTGTCATTTTATATGCATTTGAGTCTACTATAAAGGCTTATTACTTCATGTTATTTTTTCCAGCCGCATATGAATATTTTAAATGGTACAAGCACATTTAAATGTTGTTACATCCCCTATTGTAATTTGTCGGCCTCAAAGAATAATGCACCTGCTTTTTTTTTTATTTCAATGAATGTGAATTTTAAAAGCAAAAAAAAAAATCACATAATAATTTTAGAAATTCTAAGATGGCAAACACATGAACTTATGAAAAAAACATTTCCTATGCCACCCTTTTTAAATAGTACTCTTTTATACTGGAACACTTTTGTACCTAATATGTTTAACATCTGTTGCAGACTGAATTGAAAATTTATAAAATCTAGTTAACGAACTTGATATTTATTTTCCTATTGATGATATGTAAATTAAACAAATTGTCAACATTTACATAAACAGTAAATTTCGTACATATTGAAATCCAATCACACTCCAATTAGACTCATTACACACACACACACACACACACACACACACACACACACATATATATATATATATATATATATATATATATATATATAAAATGAGAAGTGAAAATGAAGTTTGTTAGCCAAGAAATGAGATCATGCAGTATACCAGATTTTCAACATCACCTTCCATTATATGTAACATTTACTGTATATAACTGTTTGCAGGGCCATGCCAGAGTACCCCCCTAAACACACACACACACATACACACACACACACACACACACACACGGAGTCACTTGAAATTTGGCCATCGTTTTATTACAAAAGTTACTATAGCGCCACTGAAACAGTTGAATTTTATTCCATTTGCTGTCGGTGAACTATGTTTTATAATTAATAATTAAGGATGGAATCTTCAGCCCCTCAAGCTGTAGCTTTTAAATTGTTTCTTCATACATACCCAAACTTAAAATTTCAACAGACGCTAGTTGTTGATAAAGTTTCCATGTTGATTTGTTCAATTTGTTTGAAGATATAGACTGTGTTTGTTGTTCTAAGAGTTCATATACCACTTTGCAAACCTAGAAGTTATCATAGTGATGCAACATATATAGAAAGAAAGACGACAATGAAACCAATTTCTTTTCTTCTCTCTGGATTATCCCAGTATCATGTCTTTGTAATTCTTGTAAAATATTTTCTTTCTTCACAATTTTTATCCTCTCATGAACTGAATGGTTAGATTTAAGGAACTTAACAAGATCATGTATGGCTATGAAAGTTCCATCTTCGATTTTGTTGAAAGATAGAGACTCCATTGACAGTATACAGATGGAAACCTGATGAAGAATGAAATTATTTAACTATCAGATGTCAATAATTCAGTCAAAAGATTTTTGCTTAAAATATAAAGTTAGAATTTTGGTACTAGATTTTATATATTGGAAGATAACAGACTACAATTATAACTTATCAAGGAGATGAGAGATGGACAGAAATATAAACAACAAACACATATGACCATTATATCAATTGTTTCAACTTGTTGCTTGAATGCTATTTACACAAGGCTAGTGTCAGTTATGATCAACTGTATGATTAAATGCTTTTATAAACTTCCATGTACATTTACAAACATATATACTGATTACCAGTCTCTCTCTCTATGTTACTTCTAATGTACATAGAGCAATAAAGTACTGCTATCTAATGATGACACACTTCTAATATACCTACATAGACAATATCATGCCTTAAGTACTTCTTGCAGCAATTAGGCAAATAAATGACCAACACGAGAATTAAAGCGACATGAACTCTGGGTTTCTTGATTTGTGGGTTTTGGAGAGAGCACAGTTATTGAACTTAACTTACTGATATTGAACTGTTATTGAACTTAAACTGAATTGATACTATAAGCTGTTGGAAATTGTTGTGATATAAAGCTATTATATTTCTACAATTTAATATATATATATATATATATATATATATATATATATATATATATATATATATATATATATATATATATATATATATATATATATATATATATATATAACTGATACTGAATACAAATAATATAGAATTCTTACCATTTCTTCCTCTTGGAATTCTTGATTATATTACATCCCCCATGTCTTCAATTAAAAAACTAATAAGTATTATTGTAAAAAGCCACAAAACTATTCAGACAATGTATTTGGAGTGCCTGTCAATCAAATACATTACAACAACAGTCAGCCGATCTTATTTTGGTACAAAATATAGACCTACAATTTATTATGCCCAATACAATATAGAAATCCCATATTTAAAGCTAGCTTTCAAACACAGGGAACTAAAACCTGGGCATTATAACTGGACAGTTAGCTGGAGTCTAAAAGCAATTATATTTGACATAAGTGAAATTTACACTTGCTGATAACAAGCTGGTGACAGATAAAGCAAACACTGGCAGGCAAGCATCAGAATCTAGAGATATTCAGACCTGGGGCCTGTCTTAGGAGTATTTACTGTCGTGTCTTCTGCGATGATAAAAGATAAACTAATGTTTTCAGAAGTTGGAAATTGAACAAACGTTTCCATTTAAAAGTGACTTTTATCTCATGGGTTCGGGCAGATCACAGACATGTTTTACCCTTCGGACTTTAATCTGGACTCACACACCACTAGGACCCTTTCAAACACTGATGAACAGTAATGGCTTATCTATCGGGTTCCTAGTAAACTTTTCTAGCATCTGCACATTTAGTATCTTGACGTCTCATCAACAATTTACCGACTCACTATGCTCCTTTATTTCAGGCTAGTTCTTTCAACTGGACGCGGAAATTCTTTTGTCACTTTGCCATACAGCATAGAAAATCTCACGCTGGTGCAACGTGAGCTTTTCTCTCTAACTCATGGCAAGGAGTGTTAGCTTTGTTTTCGTACTCGACGTCGATTTTGGAAATAAAGATGTCCAGAAGTCTTTGTTACGCACCATAAAATATTAAGCTGATCAACAAAAGCCAGATATGCTGTTGTAAAATGTCTAGTGTTTTGAATTTTTCATATATTCATTAACTGTGTATGTGGTGAATCAATCTGCTAACAGTGAAGGTATATTTTTTGCAGCAACATTACACGGCGGGAAATCAGGCCCCATGCTGTTTCCATGAAATATGGAGTAGTACTTACAACATAGATTCTAGGGATGTCACGATTACCAAACACTGTAAACGTTCTGAGAAACGAAACGAATCTGTTTAAATGTCATCGTATTTTTTGTAGTGGACAATAACGAAGGTGTCTTTTGAATGTTTTTTGTTGTTGTTGTTGTTGTTGTTGTTGTTTGGTTTGATGTTTTACTGCACAACAACACAAGTAGGTTAATAAGAGCTGAGGCAATTGGAGTAAGTTTCTCACCATGGTAGTCGACCCGGGCTTATCTGACGGTAGGATTGTAACCTGCATCGGTTCACAGGTGCTCGACGCGAGCTTGATGTTAAGAAAAAAACAATAATCTGAAGGACAAAAATCATACAGAGTGACAAAAACACCTCAGGTTACCCCCATGACCCGTTCTGACATTGGACCCTCTCTATCATACTATATAAGAGAAAAGGTACGTAACTTCCAAATACTTCGTTCCACCCATGACCCTCGATTTCCTTCTGCTATTTCCGTCTTTAATGGCATACGACCATATTCTATGGCTTGTTTTACTCCTAATATATTTTTCTATCCATCAAGCCATCATTGACTATTCTGCGTTGCACCAAACTGAAGTAACGGGCTCCGAAACGTGCGAATTTCGCGAATTTTGTCTGGGTGGACAGTATTACGCCCAGGTGACAACAGTCTCTGTCATGAGTTTAGCGATTTTTGATTAAGGTGACGTTTGTTTAAACTGAACAGGAGGGGTCAACTTCTGATCGGTATGGAAAACTGTCATTTCTGAAAGTTACCAGGAATCAGTTGGGTAATCAATGTTTGTCAGGCGAACTGCATTGTTTTCAGCCTTGTTCAGGTGGGAACTATATTTCATCCAGATTGGTCACGCTGTCAAGGGGGCGTGGTTCCACATGAAAACTCTCGGTTTAAATGTGCTAATAGCAATTTGAAATCAGTCTACGCTTTTTTCTGAAGAGAAACAAATGTAAAAAAAAGACTCCGAGTGATTTAAGAAGTAAATTCACTCGTAAAATCATCCAGGGGAAGCGATTGTCTGGAAAAATTGACAGACACGGTTCTGGAAGTGAGAGCTTGGAAACACAAGGTATTTGCAACAATCTTATGTAATTCGTTGATACTACTATGATGATTTGTTTGATTTATTTGCTTGTATTTGCATGGATTTATTTGTTTAAGTTCGTAGATCAATTTTCTTGATATGGTATACCTGTGTTAGTTCGTTTATCTGAGTCCGTACAATGATATTTTTCTTTATATAAGCATTGACGACTCGTTTGAACGTATAGTCTCGATTATTATAGGAAATTATGCATCTAGAATTTCATGCCTTATTTTAGTTGAGATGAGCTGCAAGAATCCGTGTGAATTCTCCAACCTATATATGAGGTCACGTATGATAACCACTTGATTGTTGTTATAAATACCGTAGTGCAAGGAATTTCATTCATTTGTGTAATTGAGACTAGTCTGGAACTAATGTCTCAGTGGTGTGTTGAAATAGCCATTAACAGGACCATTAATTTTGTGAAAATAGGTTGTTTACGGTCTGTCATGGCCAGTTAGACTAGATAGCCGTAGGATCTGTTTGAATTAGGATAGAATTTATCTGACATAACGAGGGGGGAGGGTATTGATCTATTCCCCCAGTATAATGTGACGGAAGATTTAGGTTGCTTATTTTTGTTATTTTGGAAGGTGAGATAGCTACGGGACATCTCACGTATTACAAACCCAAAGTGGACACAAAGTTGGAAGGGGCGAAAGAGGTGAGACACCTGAGAATCTGGAAAAGGAAGGAAAAGTGGACAAGACCCAGACTTACCGGCAAAAGGAAGTCAAAAGGGATAGTCGCTGTGGCATTTGGACTGAATCAAGACCATCAGGTTATGAAACTGTACAAAGCATTGTTCGATTTCACTCGTTTGATGATGAGATAATTCTATCGCTTAACAGATCGGCTATTGGTATCATCATATTTGTATTTGTATTTGTAATTCGTTGAATAAGTTAATTCATAAAGAAAGAAGTGTATCTTTCAATCGTAATGCATTATTACTTTTGTTTATGAACTTTATTGTTAGGAATTTTTATTAAATTTTGTCTTTATTTGTAACGGGGGCTCGTGTCTTTTGTTCTATATACCTGCTCAGATCTTTATCTATTCCACCTGTAAATTTCACAATTTCTATTGACATTTACTCGCTCCGGGAAAATTACACCGTCGGTGATCACCTCTAGATAACGATAACCAAACCCATAACATCCACCCCAACAAAGCTGGGATGGGAGTTATGACAAAGATCAGAACGAAACGTTTGGGATCCCCCCCCCTCCACTACGCTGAGAAGTCTCATCTAGCGCACACACCTTGAATACTGTTTCGATGCGCGTCTGCCATTTCACTTTCGACATTGAAGGAAGTACAGGAGTTTTGAAAGCTGTAATTGGTTGAAGATGTAGAGCGAGGATCTTTTTTGAAACAGTTTTTTCGTTATAGGATTTATTTTTGTTCTTTGGATGATTCGACATTGTTTAGGTACCATCAGCTGAGCTCGCGAACTCTGTTGTACATAGGATGCATGTTACCTTCTCTTTTCACTATTTTTGTGCCTCTGTGAAATATTTGCAAATTTCAGATCACTTATTTCTATGGGTCAATTTTTCTTTTTACAACATTCCAAAAGAAAAATGTTAATGCCACAGGTCATGTACATTATTTCTTTAAACAGAATACTGACACCCGTGTATAAGGCGTACCCAATGGCAAGCAGGTTTGACCTTGACGTTAAATGATGAATCTACGCTGTTACCAGTCTGGCGTACGTTATACACAAAAATACAATAATGCATTGGAACAACAGTGATATCTAGCTTCAAAATCTTCTGTTACTGAACATTACATTTTGTGTGATGAAGTAGACGTTTTTCTGACAATCGATTATGTGTGATCCGTGTCAGTACGGTAGCAAGATAGACCAACCCTACTGTAAAATTGTTGTAGGTTTTCATCGGTATTCTATGTGACACACTGTGTCAACACATTAAAGAAGATATCGGAAAATCTGTACACGTGCGAAATTTATCATCAAAAATGTTTCTGTTGCAAGAAAAGAAGCAATCAACTGAAGATTAAGAAAAAATTAGAAACAATTTAATTGTTTTATAATATTGGGCCCACACATTTCCTGACAAGCTTTGAGGAAACGATCTGTGTTCTGATTATTTTGACCAGTAAGGAAATGACGCCTGGTACCAATCAGTTCGATAAACCCACAGATCTCTACATTTTGAATGAAACAAATGCAAATAAAGTTGGTAAGAACTGAAATATTCAGTATTTAATTAGTCTTTATAAATCTTAATGTAAACAAGACGACTGAACGGCTAATTCAAACATTTAAAGTGGAATAAGCAACTGCAATACTGCATGTATTGTCTGTTTACCCGTACAATGATAACCAAGTTGACAAAGCATGTTTAATTTATTACACTTAGATGGCGCCTGTTTTGTCCATAACCTTATACGACAAAAGCTGGAAATTTGTATTTCAATTTATATAGGGTCTTTTTCTCCCATAGCCTGAATCGAATGAAAGAGTCGAGGGTACACAAGAACCGGCCCACGTTATCTAAACTAGATACTAAATCCGTCGCAAACATTTCCATTCTTAAATATAGTTGGTCTCTACCCCAACGGTATTTAAGAACCGAATTATGTGTCGTCCTATGATCATTCTTGTAAAACATCACGCGTAATGTAAATTACCCTCTTTTATCGGCGAAGACGGTGATCATATTACAGGCAAGTATTCCTATGAAAACGTCACTTTTGACACCACACCATTTGAATCCATAATTTTAAGCTGTGTCGAGGCAAAAATCTTGACCTTCACTGTAATCAACTCACTCTTGTGAAATACTATACGAAATGCGACCCAGCTCTCTCAATCGGTCTACACGGTGTTAAGGTTACATATACAAGGAGAACCGATTTGTACATAGACTGATATTCACACGAAGATAATTACAACGTATTATCATCTAGAAATATGAGGATACAGTCATGTAATTTATTACCTCCGTTGTCTGAAGCTCTTGTCGTCTTGTGATAAACACAAAACAGTAGCAGTAGCCGTCATATACCACATACAATTTGCTCAATAAGACAAAATGGATTTAGTAAGAGACTTGGAATCAATTATGCATGTCTAAAACATTGAATGATATAGAAGCACGCGTAGCATTGGAATATAAAGACGTTGAATTTACCTACAAACAAGCAGTTGTTAAATTTTGTGGGGAGGTATCCCATTAAGTGCGAAAAATGAGCTACAGCCGTCTGCGGAAGTCTATTTCAAATGACGTCCTCGTTATAAATGTTGGGACCAAATGTCTTTAAATATTCACACGTATGAAAGAAAACACAACGTTACAAAGCAGTTACAGCTAATGTCACACTTAAAGAGGCAACATAATTTAGATAGGAACAAAATGTAAAATGACAACATTCTGCTCACCCACCCACCCCTCTCTCCCTATCCCCCTCCCTCTCTCTCAGTAATATGGTTTAGTGAATGAACGTCAAAGAGGAATCCTATATTAAAATCGGTAAAACTTTTATAGTGTATAACGGGAATTTAAAATGGTAATTGTACTTCAGCAGGAATGTGAATTTAACATTTACTATCCTATACTAAACATTTGTCCATACGTTTCACATGGACCGCTCCGGTGGTTAGAGTGTCCGCCTTGGATGCGGGACATTGCAGGCTCGATCCCCGGCCGAGTCATACCAAAGACTTATAAAAATGGTACTAACAGCTGCCTCGCTAGGCGCGCATTATTAAGAGGTTAGTGTTAGGACTGGTCGGCCTGGTGTCAGGATAATGTAACTGAGTGGGACATGCTACATGTATTCGGCATGATGTCCCATTGCAAGACATCACTATAAACTGCCACACTGCAAACATCGTAGTGATATGACTGAAAAATAGTTAAGGCTACGTTAAAAATCCAACACACGTTTCACATGATGAGTCGGTTTAGTTGAAATTGCAACATTGTAACATGTTGGGTCATTTTCGGCGGGAAATTGCAACATTGCAACTTTTTGGGTCTGTTTGGTGGGAAATTGTAACATTGCAACATGTTAGGTGTTGTGGGAAATTGTAACATGTTGGGTCTGTTTGGTGCGAAATTGTAACATTGTAACATGCTGGGTCTGTTTGGTGGGATACATGTATGATGTTTGCCGGGAAATGTAATATTTTGAGTCTGTACGGTTTCACACATATTTCGACGTAAGTTACAGACAGACTGGATTTTCTTTTCTGTTTGGGTGATCCATTTACTAGATTTACTGTCATACAGTTGTGTTTTTTTGCCCAAAAATAATCTAATGAAAAGCAAATTTTCTTTCATCAATATTGTTAAAATTTTACCTTTCTGTTCGCATACACTGACCGACTTTTTACTCCAATGCTCATTTTACTTACAAAATTGGTTTATAAATTAAACTGTGACATAGTATCTGTTTATGCCAGAATAATTTGCGACATTTGTTAAACCCGACTGAAGTGTTGAATTTAAGATATCCGGTAATGTTGCAACTTTTTATTTAGACAGAGTGGCTTTTGTTTTTCAGTTGTGATGACAAATATTACAAATTTACCATCCCTAAGAGGGACTGACATCGGTTGACATTAAATGTTTAGCGAGAGCTATTTTCAATTTTGCCAATTCATTGGCAGAGAATTTTGTTACATAAATATTCAGTGTCAAGTGGCTGTTCTATGTGTTTTGTAAAATTATTGGCTAAAAAGACATCGAAGTTGTGCTTCTTACACTTTGGACAAACACTGTAGGCAAAACCAAAGATCAACAAACTGAGCAAGAGAGGCGTGTGTGTGTGTGTGTGTGTGTGTGTGTGTGTGTGTGAGATTGTGATTAGGATTTTATAGCTTTAAAAAAAATTGAGTCATTTCACTACGATGTCGGCAGTGTGGCATAGTTTATAGTGACGTTTAGAGCTAGGACATCATGCCACAGACATGTAGCATGATGTCCCACACAGTCACATTATCCTGACACCAGGCCGACATGTAGCATGATGTCCCACCCAGTCACATTATCCTGACACCAGTCCGACAAGTCTTAACATTGACCTCTTAATGTTGTGCACCAAGCGAGGCAGCTGTTAATACCATTTTTATAGGTCTTTGGTATGACTCGAACCCGCGACCTACCGCATCCGAAGCAGAAGCTCTAACCACTAGGCCACCGGAGCGGTTTACGAAAAGGTAAACCTGTGTTTAAAATTTCTAATGGTTCTATGCCCAACTATATGAACGATATGTTTTGTAAAAAGACAAGTAATGTCCATGCAGATTCTAGTCTGTTAAATATACTCCGAGGTGGGCGATCTAACCACTAGGTCACTTGAGCAGTCGAGCCAGAGAGGCAGTTAGAAAGATACAGAGAGAAAGAGACATGGAAAGAGAGAAAGAAAAAATAATAGAAGTAGATCATTGTAATCGCACACTTTTTAATGGAGTGGGTACTGCGGTTTTTCTCGTGAGGTCGAGGATGTCTTCCACAAGACGCACGCTATAGGAATCAAAAGATTCTACGTTGTGGTTGTTAAGAAAGTAAGCGGCTATCCATCAGGTTCGGGAATGAGGACTGTCGTTTGTGTTGATGACATAAGCTCGAACATCTTAGGTTCTTGATGTGGATGTCCATCTTTTCTAAACACCACTGGATTTCAATAAGCTGTGTACGAACTGTGAGTCAGAACGTAATGAAGTTCCCATGTATTCATTTTCACGCGTAGTGATAAGTAATGAATTCTCGCTTGACTTTTTCCTTAAAAAGATCTGTCAAGTAAGTCGATGAAACTGCAGTCTTAATACTCTCTTGCAAGAGAGTTTCGTTTCCTCTCCAAAGACGACAATGGAAATAAGGAATGGTCAGTTATGTCTTGATACCAAATTTGGAAGATTTTTCTTTTGAAATGAGGGTATATGCGTCTTCCAGCTTTTCTTTTTATTCATCATTAAACATTTGTCGTCTTGTACTTGACTAGGCTGATCCATTTGGCAACCATATCACTGATTTTTGGTCAGGCGTTTGATTCTTTCAGACAGGTGGCGACCAAAAAAGTAGACCGAGTATGATTCTTGTTCTGGCCATCGTGACATCGTGCCTGTCTTGCTCTTGTCCGCTTGTCGGGAACTGCTGTTCTGGTTGGAAAACATCAGCCTCTTTGTTTACGCCCATCACTTTGTGTGCCATATCATTCTTTTCTTCCTTTGAACTTAGTGTCTCCGAACACTGTACTGGATGCAAAACATTGTCCTCTTTGTCTACGTTCATGACTTCTTGTTTAATATGTTTCTTTTCTTCTTCTTCTTTTTCACTTGGTGTATTTGCCTCCTGCTGTTCTGTTTAAAAAGCGCCCTCTTCACCTATTCCTATAAGCACGTGCTCCGTCATTTTATTAGCCTAGGATCATTCCTCTCAAACTGGATTTCCAGAGCATTGTCGTATTCTGCATACAAGATGATGCTCACTGTGTTCACCAGAGCCAGTGCAAATTGAAGTTCCACACGGAGCTGGTCAGATTTTATAGGGCGAAAATATACTTCGTCGCTGCCTTGGTCTGGAGTAAAATCAAGTCCCCACAAAACATATTCTCCTGAATAATTTTAGTACGAAATGCCGTGGCTACTGCTGGTTCCTATTTGTCATGTGGTTTCAAACAGTCAAGCAAGATCTGAAGTAATTGTTTTCGGGCAAAGTTAGGTTCCAAGGTATATCGTTCACATCTGAACATCTCGGTTGATTTCTCTTTTGGGCACGTTGAATGCTGGAACTCGAAAAGATTTTGAACGATAGCTCCACAACCGTCTGGCGGAACAGACGCTTTCCGAAGTGGCCAAAAATATTTATAGGCAGGCCTCTTACCTATGCTAAGCTCAGTCCAAATAGCGATGAAAAGGTTACAAAAGCCATTGCCATATACGAGGATAAACTGGGGGATCAGAAAGACTGCTCCTGGGGGGGGGGTCTCTGCTTGTACAGGTTTTGCTAAATGTCATGCTGTACAACAAGCTATGAGACACTCTAAGTTTTCCTAGTGTCTTTTTTGTCTGTCTTTAATATGGAGAACATCTTTAGGTTAAGTCCCGCAAACTCTGCGATTGGGGTTCCATTACACTCACACTTGAATTTGCCGAGGACATTTTAAATTTCTCTGCTGTGAATCGGGTATTTTCTAGGGTAGTCGCTTGTGTCGCAGCCATATAGCGGCATGGATCGTCTGTATCGATCTGCAGCAACAGACTGTTCGTGTCAGTAGGTTTGCTTTGCCACCGTAGCGGGCCATAATACTATTGTACTAAAAGGTGAACATCAACATGTCGGTATAGATACAGCAGTTGAGCTTAAGGTTTTCCTATTTACTGTGAACAGCTACAATGTTGCCGTCGAAGATTTTCTTGATTTGGAAAGAAGGGTCTGCGATTGAGCAACGAGGATTGTCCTTGTCGCCTTTAAGCGTCACCAGATCCACCCTAGTCCGCTTCCTCGGTATTTTCATTGTCTTTCCGAACACGGAGTTGTTCGTCAGCTTCAAGAAGTCTTCATGAACCTCAGTCTTCGCATTGGTCCAGAGATCCGTATTAAGCTTCATGTATGGCGCCAACCACGTGCTTTGATCAAACTAGGATGCCCGATTGACCTTGGTGACGCGCATCCATAGTTTGATATAGTGCTGGAGGTTCCCGTAGTGGACCACATACCGCTCTGTCTTTGCGCAGGCTGGGGACTAGCTGCGTCAGCTCAGTAAAGTTACCTCCAGTTCATTAACTTAGCCAAGCTGGTGGTCTGTCAGCCAGCTTTCTGAAATACGCAGAGCTTCTGGGGTAAGTGAATAGTCGCTGTGGGCTTTATGGAGTTTTTCAGGGTGCTCGAAGTCCACTTCGAGAATGTACCGCCGCGATTGTTTCCCAAGGGGCGGAGGACTGGTCGGAGGTTTTGCATCATTTGCCAGCCATAAAGACTTAGCGTTAAGGTAGATTATCAAGATCGCCGATTTGTTGACGTGATATGCCCGACGCATGTGGTTCTTCATCTTCATAAGACACTGACTTAGTAAGGAAATGCCATCCATCATGGATGCCTTTCTCTATAGATATGTGCATGTCGATGTCCGTCAGCATATCGAGCTTTACAACCGTCTTTTTAGGATGGCGTCCTAGCTCATTCCTGGAGGGCTGACGTAATAGACTGAGTTTAGGCCTTAGTTTTTCAGCGATCCGCCTCAAACAGCGTTTCTCGAAACGCCTCAGACACGTCTGGCTGGACGAGCACATCGGATCCCTGTAATAGATCGTGATAGTCTCCGATGTTTTTGCAACCCAATGTTTTCCACACATATACTGCGCGTGCTCGGTCTCCTTTTCAAAAATGCCACCACAACTTAGCTGGCCGCAGAATGAATGTATTGGCGGAAGCTGAGTCTCTTCGAATTTCTCATAGCTGCTCATATATTTGTAGGGTTTGATGCCATTTTCGGTGAGAAGGTCAATATCGCGCTCCATTTAGTGAGTTGTGACACAAAAGGCATCCTTTGGTATTTTAGTAGCAAGCTTTTAGTAGACTGCTTATCATAAACTGCACACTGACCACCAACTGCAGCAGCCAGCGAGAATGCCACACATTTTTCCATGTTGTTAGCAACGGTGCTGATGTTCTCCACGGAGGATGTTCCACTCACCTTTGTAATGCGGTGACCGTCATAGCCTCGGACGTTTTGAATCATAACCGATACCTTCGTTATTTTCCGGGTAGGTTCGCAGCTTGAGGTTATATGCGTTATTGACCGCAACTGGATACTTGCATGTATTGGGATAGTGGTTTCTCACACTGTCCATCCCCAACTTTTCACTGCAAACATGACAGACTACCGCTTTTAAAAAAAAGACACCCAGTCGTCCACATCGATAGTCATCTCCACCGGGTTCCAAAATACCTCACATATCTCTTAAAGTCAGATACTGGATGAAGGTTACCACGGCGTTCTCGACTCGGTAGAGTACCGGCTTATTGCAGAGTCCATCATATTGATTAATGATCCAACATATGTTGAGTGCTGATATTTTCCGGGTGATGACGGGTCTTCCACTGGCACGTTAAGTGCCTCGAAGTCCCCATTAATGATCTAGGGGACGCGCATCTGGCGGTGGTGGTTCTGGAAGGCAAGAACGTTTTTACCTGGTTCCAGCATGGATACGCGGCGCGGCATTCCGACTAATCAGGCAATCTTTGAAGAGCTGACAACGACGGTAGATTTACTTCTGTTCCTTTTGACAACTCAGCCTGGACACAACATAATGAGCTCTAATTTCTTCATCATTTGCAACAACAGATCTACTGTATACTAACTACACTGCTGGCGCGTATGGGATAGAGCCCGCCTTTCCAGGCAAAGACGCTGACGGAGGGCTATTCACACTAGATCTTGCCGATTTTGCTCATCTTTACAGGAAAGTCGTTGCCGACGAAGTTAAACTCGCTTAGATATTGTCTGTACTTTCCTGTATGGATGCTGAGTATAGTTAAAAGGATTTGTGAAGAGGACAGAATGGCCCTCTAGAAATATCGACTGTCGTTGTTGTTTCCTATGCAATTCTTCGTTTGTAGTACTGAATGGTTGCTCATTAGTACTGAATTAAGAAAACTAAGATCTAGTAATGTGATTGTTCAGTTTTCTTGTAAATTCTTCATTCCGTGATGCGATTATGTAGCTTATTTCTTGTAAATTCTTCATTCCGTGACATTTTTCTTTTCTTTTTAAAGGTATATGTTCTGCTTTATTCAAACGAACTGGTACTAGATATGCACCTAGCCGATCACTGCGTAAACCGCGAGATCCACATGGCGGATTATGGTGGGAAAAAATAGCTACTTTTTTCACTAAATAACAAGTTATCTATTTTTATGCAAGCATTCAGACCATGGCATTTTATGAGACAACTCTCACCTACTTATGACCTTTCCTTGATAGTAGGTAATTTGGTTTTAACTGCGTAATATAATGTAGATTAGACCATATTCGCGTCGAAATGGATCCGCTTCCCCGATGATGGCGGAAAATGTAATTAAGTTTGTAATTAATAATCAATTCACATGCGTTATTTTGGGGCAAGCCTATAGTCCATAACAGTTAATATGAGACCACCTATATGACCTCTCTTTCATAATTTGGAAATTGGGTTAACTGATTATTATAATGTCAATACGAATAGGATCATGAACGATTAGTGTACCTGAATGCAAACTTCTGCCGGAGCAGTTTAAATTTTGAAGAGTTCATGGTGTTTATATCATGCATTACCCTTTGAAATTCTATCACTGTAGCATGAAAAAGGCAGAGTATCAGAGGGGGGAAAGTTCAATAAGAAGTCAGTGCAAATCCAAAATGACAAAAACGTAGCACAACTCTGTTTCTAAAGAGGTCGAGTTCCCATGGACAAGGTCGCAAAATATTCGCTGCAGTACATTTCAGCGAAACAATAGTTGGAACTCGAACTATCTCCCTTTTCCGTTTACAAATGACCGATTTTACAACAGTACATCAAAACAAATAAAACTGTTTTCATTTTATTCTCAGCAATAAATTTAGAGATTAGTAAATACATAAGACACATCCCTTTATATTTTTAGTAGACATCATGAATTTAGATATTAAGGGACTATCCCTTAGCATTGGACCTTGACCTTGGAAATGAAGTCACACTTAATTGTCATGTTGGAGTTACAATTAAATTTTTTCTGGATTACTTTGGAACTAACGCCCTTGCAGTCATGCTACCATGGCAGACGGGCGACTACCATTCATTCTTTTAGGCAAGGTTGTTATTGTTATTGTTGTAGGGTTTACCGCCATTTTTCAGCACAAGATAGGCTATACATGGTGGCCAGTATAAATGGTGGAGGAAGAACCCGGGAAAACCCCGGAAAGAACCACCGACCCACGAGAAGCTACCTGCAAGCTTTCTCACATACTCACATTGGCCAAGCCCGAGACTCGAGCCCACGCAGACAGAGGTGGGATGGCAGTGATCCGTAACGTTGAGCGCTTTTGACCACTCGGCCACTCGGAGCCCCTTTAGGCACGGTACGATTTGTAAAACAAATTTTAATGGCATGGGAAGCGACTGACGAATTTTTATATTGCACCCTATCCAAATAGAGAGGACGTTGCCAACATTGCTTATATATATATATATATATATATATATATATATATATATATATATATATATATATATATATATATATATATGATTTTCTTACTACAGTAATATAATTTCAAAGGCCTGTGTATCATGCAAAATTTGGATTCATGACTGGGATAAGGATCTTGGTTGGTACCCTACTTTAATTTTGGAAGTCAATATCATATGCCGGTAATTAGTCAAATCTGTAATTCTTGATTAGTTAGTCGATGTTGTCATTTGCACGACAGTGACGTCATTCCCATAACGGCTTGTTTTAAAAATTCCGCTGAACTGCAGTGATTGGTTTGGAGCTTCATATCGGCGCCGTGCAACATCGTTAAAAGTACAGCGATTCCGTGCTTTTATTGAAATGGAGGATGATAGTTCTCTGCGGATTCGCGAGTACTGGAAGTTGAATGCATTTTGTCAGCGAAGGATTGAATCTAGGCTGAGAGTCTTAGCTTCAGAGTTTAATCTCTTTCCCCGAAAACTTCTTCCCAAGGTGAACTTTTGCACACAGCAAACTATGTAATACCATTGTTCTTAGAATTATACATTAAATAAATTACAGACATAATAAGGACACGAAAAAAATCTATACCCATTAAGCATGTGCAATTCTGAGTACGGCTGGGGCTACAAAACCACACGGTTCAAACCAGCCGAACCCGGCCTTATCACTTAAAAATATTATTGATCATTCATTGAACAACTGGAAACATGTGTGAATATTTGAAACTGCCACATTGTTTCGAATCTTTCACATTGACATTTTACTATAAGTCCTTTTAGAGCGTTATGTTGTTATGTATATTTAAATGTGTGTTTAACTTTTGTCCGTGATTAAAAGTTGCACTTCATACAAGGTAAACAGAATGTTTACGTAGCTAGCTTTTGTCCATAATTGTAAGTTGCAAATATAATAGCACTTGATTTCGGTACATTCTAGACACAGTATTGTTTACAATTAGAGTGGAATTTCCAACTTTAATGGTTTACATCTAGGTCCAGTGACAATATGTATAAATAGGCATTTGATAAATGAATAATTAATTCCTGTTTCAGGTCATTCTCTGGGGATCCATCTGTAATTATAGTTTATAATTATGTTAAGATATAATTTGAGAGGAATTATATATTTTAAATATTTATTATGTTACATCGGGGCATTCAAGACTACTGGAATTAATTCGGAACATTATATATTTTTGGACATGTGAATAGGACATTTAGGATTATTTGGGATTTAATTCACAATAATATAAGTGTGTCTTGAATTTTCACTTATATTGTAGAGAAATATATTGCTTGCTGATTTTACTTAAATTGTTCGTTTCACTTTCTTTCTGTTACATAATTTAAGACCTAATTTCGTAACACTATGCTATTATTTGCAGTACATGTAGTACCTCATGTTCACCGCAGCTGTTAACGTCGACACCGTGATGCTGTGATGGTCCGGTAAACAATTATTTTTCCTATATATTCTCTACATCTGAAATTCAGGACTGGACTTTATTCAAATCCAAAAAAAAGGTCATATGTTACTCTTTAGACACTTCCTAGGTGAACTTATCGTGAAGTGCTTGTGACACTTTCCGGCATTTTTGTTTTCGAGTTTGTAAAGAGAGGCTGAAGTGTAACCAAAGCAGCGTGTCATCGGTCAAAGATTTCACCTCTGTGACATCATCAGTGCCTTATTGCTCACTGAGCACTGTAGCCCAATAGACACATCATAATCATCATATTCTAAAAGAATTAACGACGCAGAAGTAATAATTGCGAGTCGAATAATGACGGCAGTCAGTCCACTGTTCAGATTATTAGACTTTCCTGGTTCCCGGCCCTTCAGCAACTAGTCACAATCACAACATCATCAGCCTTTTCCGTCAAATCACGAAAGCAGTCAAGAATGCAATTTATTGCCATTGAGAACTATAGTCTGAACTTCTTTCGTTCACATGGGGCAATATGGTAGCAGAAGGAGACAATGTCGCAACATTGTAGGTGTTTGCTGTTGAAACGTATGTGATACATATCACCAGAGGCGAATCACCAAACACATAGAAAAATTATGTTTTCCTACAACTACTTCCGATGTTGTTTGAACTACAACTACTTCCGATGGTGATGGAAATGGCCGACCAATGTTCCGGTCGCAACTAGCCATTGAGCACCATTGGAAACTTTTTTTGATCACAAGGTACAATATGGCGGTGGAAAGAGATCTGTTACAATCGGAACATTGCTGACTTTTTATGCCCCAACATATGCGATGCATTTCCTAAGACGAATCACCAAACCCACCAAATGTATGTGTATTCCTACAACTACATCCGAGATTATTTCTCACCATGACGGGGAGAGCCGAACGATTCTCGATTGTATGTATTTAGTAGCTGTAGAAAGTGAGTGATGTCGAATTAGTAACGATGACAATGTTGGCATTGCCCTAGCATCTGAACCCAATGGCGAGATTTGAAGCTCGGCAATTCAAGCGTAGAAAATGCATTAAAAATACTGCTAATGAACCCAAATGAAAAGGGTTGATAATAACTCAAATGAAAAGATTTAATTTCTCTTCAGCTGCATAGAAATTTTAAAGAAAGCAACGCATGATGGAGTTACTTGTTATTACTAGTTTATTTCAATTCTTATCGGTAGATATTCCTATCTTGAATAAGAACGTGGGACAATTCACAATTGATGACCATGAAAGAGAAATACTACTTTAAATTAATATAGTATTTTAAAGGAATTTAATATAAAATATAAAGATTCATAATTGTTATGATACAAAAAGCAAATAATAAGTAATATTATAAATGATGAAATAGGCAAGGTCACCTGAAAGCAAGAATGACGCATAAATTCGAATTAGAGCGATAAAGGCCATTTTCTTGACAAGTGGAGGAAAAAGAAAACACCGACTACGGACTGGTTATATCTCTCGGTTCAACTGATATTGGATGTTTTGAAACCAACACTGGTAATGTATTAGGGCCTGGAGGGCCAGTTGCATATTCTGTAATCCTATATTTTTCAGTATAAACATATCCTTGATGACAGCGTCTGTGTAGAGAAAATCGTATGAGCATCGGCATTTTCAGGAGATACATGTGTTTGAAATTGTGTTTTCATTTCCGCACAAAATACACAGGTGCTAACTCAAATCTGTAAAAGCTTAAAATTCTATCAATAAAACATTGTCTCTCATATTTTCAGTTAAAGCTAGGATTTTGATTTTACTTAAACTTTAATTTCATTATCAACCAATCCTGGCTATCCAAAGTCATCTATTCTTTATTTAATGTTGATTTCTAGACTGGTTCACATTCTTTTGTGTCAATAGTTGACAGGGCTATGTATAGTAATATAATGCGTAAGTACACAGAGCGTATAGCTCTGATCGTCAAAGATTGCATCAGTTATTATTGAATTATATTGCAAGCTCATTCATACCAAGCATAGCAATGATGCATTTCAGGCAAAATTAAAGTATTTGAGATTGATTTCAGAAAATCAGAAAACAATATTAAAACAAGTCTGTCTCATCAAGAGTTACATTTTTACTGTCACCTTTTATCTCGCACCGTTTTAAGATTGAAATATATTATCAACCTTGTGATATTATGCAATAAATGAGTAAAAGGTCATGGTGAACATCCATATGTGCATGAATTACTACAGAAAAAGAGATTTAAATGACAGAAATCACCTAAGATTCTACCCAGAGCACATATGATTTATTACTAAAGGAAGGTAGCCAATTAAAATACTAAAGATGAAGTTCCAAAACAGTCAATTTGTGAATTGATGGGACACAAAATTATGAGGGGTCATCACCATTAAGCATGTTGGAGATACCTGGGTGATCATTTCGAAACAAAACTAAGAAGTGTAACATTGTTGACCATAACTACTTTTTAAATGGTATTAACTTACATATCTGATTGCATAGATATTAACCAATGTTCAAATCACTCCAACCAGTATAGTCAAATCTACACACTGCACGCCCTACCTATTCATGGCAACAGTCGCCATATCTGAAAATGTGTTTAATATCCCACTGAAGCTCACTTTAAGGTATACAAAAAGTATTAATTTTCCTTGTTGCCCACAAATAGAACCATAATTTTGCATTTATAGTGTTACGACCCTATGGTGTCAAACTAGGTAACAGAAAAAAGAGAAACCAATCAGTTTATTAAAATCAACCAATAAATTTATATCTCTAAGTTAAAATGTGAGAAATGAAGAGGAACTTAATGTATTGTGAATTAAATCCCAAAGAATCATACAGGTTCTATCACAAGTCCAAAATAATAGTGTTCCAAATGAATTCCAATACTGAATGTACTGATGTACTAATAGTCTTAAATAGGTTGGTGTACCACTAGTCTTGATGTATCACAATAGTATAATCCAGAATGTCCTTGAATGAATTCATAATAATCCCAAAATAGTTATTTAGTCCAAAATGTCAATGAGCACTTTGTAATTCCAATTAATATTTTTAAAATCAAGATTACTCTCAAATTATATCTGAACACAACAGTAAATTATTGCACAGACAGAACTTAAAGAAGAAACGACTACTTTTGTTGACTGCAACCTTACATTAAAACCTGAGACATTACAATGACCAGGATGTGGGTCAGAATTTCGCTTCCAGAATATTCTGAGTTTCTAGATCTTGAATCAGCAAACATCCTATTTATAATTTATAAACATGACAAAAAAACATGAGAATAGTCAGGTAGGCCAAACTTCTACTGTCAAAGAACACAGGTCAAGCACACAATACAAATTAAATATACATAACAATAGTAAAGTTAATTTTTCATGCATATGTGGAACCAATGTAGGGCTGTTGTTCTCTATAGGACTCACGGTACTAATTCAGCTCCCACAGCAAACCTATGCAATACCGTGATATAAAAAATTCAATAACTTTAAATTTTTGAATGCTCATGATCAAACCTATATTTATCAGCATATACATAACTTGATGGCAGCGTTTGTGTAGACAAAACCATATGAGCCGCGTAATTTTCAGGAGATACGTGTGTTTGAAACGTGTTTTCTATTCCGCAAAAAAGAATAGGGTGCTAATTTCAGTAATGAGTTTTCCCTACTCGGGTCTGTGAAAGGACTGAAATTTCATCAATAAAACAATGTCTCCATTTTATAAAGTTACAAGTATGATAAGCTCTCAAAATATTCTTTTTACTGAAATCTTACTTTCATTATCAACCAATCATGGCCAGCCAAACTCATATATTTATTATTTTCACCCATTTCCTGACTGGTTCCCATTCGTCAATATCATTAGTATCGTAAGTCCTAAAATGTAGTTTTTTTTAAAAAAATATTTATTTTAGAAATAAAACTACAGAACAAATTCCTCTGAAAACTGTTTTCCTTGGGCAAATGCTTTATTGATGCAGAAGTATAGACAGAAGAATACTTTAACGTAGCAGGAGATCCGCAATACAGTATGGGCAACATATCCTTGCGAATTAGGATATCATGCGATGCATAACTCCAGTTCCCTTTTGTAAACTTTCCATAGATACATGTTGGATTGTTCCACAAAATCTATTTTGCCATGGTATATGTCGTGACACATGTATAATTTTAGACTACTTTTAAGGAAAAGACTATCAAAGTCAAAAGTGAAGTGTAGATTCTCGAAAGATTCTTTGCTAGGGTATTAAGCACGGAAGATATCTTACCGATCCTGATGGTGTCTCAGTTAATTAAAAGAAAGGTACCGAAACCGGATATGCTTTTGACGTCTGCTAAATGTCACAGTAGTTTACATAGGAGTCAAATATGCACGCTGACACACCAAGTAAAATATACAAGCTATCCTGTATGTATGAGCAGGGCAGAGAAGACGGGGTGGGTGGGTGGGGCAACCGGGGATATCCCCGGGGCCCGGGCCAGTAAGGAAGCCCCGGCCGAACAACACTTTTCAATTTTATAACAGAAACATTTTGTTTGAACAAGAACGAGGAGAGGCCAGGGTGTTTCTTACCCCAGGGTCCGTTATCTCTCTCTACGGCCCTGTGCATGAGCGTATACATTGGGTGTTAAATCCTTCGTAGACAAACTTTGAAAACAATGGAAACGAACTGATATGCAGCACGTACAGCATTGAGAATAACTGGCTTGAACACCATCTAATACGTTCAAGGATGGTGGATAACTCTCTCACTTCAGTTTCTTTCGAAATCATTTTGCTAAGTGCACTCTTTTTTTCGGACGTTATTTAGTTTTTTTCTTTTATCTCAAGATACATTTTATTTCAAGTAATGTGATGGATGAAATTGGTTCTTTTTCTTTACCACCGCCCCGCCCTAAATAAAGAAATAAATAAATTAATCAATAAATCAATCAATAAATAAATTGGTCGGTCCCCAGAACAAAACATAATAAATCTTGAGGTAACTTCTTTTGTTAATACACCCATTTTGTAAAGGGATGTTGTTCACTTGTAGATTCACTTTCGTTGTTCCCTTTCTTTAAATGCCAAGAAAGAAAACTCGAACGTAAATGTTTGGTCTCCAAACTTATCAACATAATAAATTTCCTCATCTTAGCAAACTTGTGCCTCTTTAAACGTTGATACGAAACAGACTTTTTGCAAGATTTGACACCACTGTCTAATCATTTGATCCGTTCATTTTCTGAAAATATCGAATGCATTAGGACAAGTAGAGTCCTTTGATCTTTATATCTTATACACATTTCACAAAACCGAGCTATTTACTAATTTTCAATCTCTCAAATCAATTATCCAATCATGATTCAAACCACATTCCCTACCAAAAAATCAATCTCAAAACTAATACGACGTTACGACTCTAAGGCCTTAGACAGTCACAGAAAGAGAGCAAAACCAACAAGTTTTGTAAAACTTAAAAAGTAATTTAATTCTCTAAGTTATACAATGGAAGTTTAAGAGGAACATAAACCATTATGAATTAAATAATCCTAAACGTTGTATCACATGTCCAAAAGAACAGTGTTCCGAATGAACTCCAGGTCTCTAATATGCTGATGCACTAATAACCTTGAATGTGCTAAAATGCCAACAGTCTTGATGGTCACAAGTGTCAAAACATTCTTTGAATGAGTTATAATCCGAAAATGTTGCGTTCGTCCAGATCGTCATATGAGCATATTGTAATTCCAATAAATGATTTAAATATATGACTGCTATCAAGTTTAATCTAAGCACATCATTGAATGCATCTGCAGACTGATATTCAAGCAAGAACAATATCAGGAAATAGGAATTAATTAATTGTCCACTTCTTTGTATATATATACACCCTACGGCATTACTTCGCAATATTCCCCTTCTTGATCTGTGTCGCAATACCTTCCACGTCACATATTTCACAATACACACCCACATGACATACGTCGCGGTACTCTCTGAACCAATCATAATATTATCGCATAACGTAAACATTTTCATTTTTTAGAAACTGTTAAGGCCATAATCTGGAACTCAAACCCATGTAAATAACCTGTTTATAGCTTATTACAATCTACATGCGTGGACAAAAGTTAAAGACATAATATAGGCATACATATCAAAGACGATCGTATTCTTTGTAGCTTGCAACTATTTAAAAGTATTCTCTTACGTCGTACGACAAAGGTCCACATGGATCGTCCAGTCGATCTTATTTAATTTTGTCGTAACCGGTATTGCTGACTAAATTACACTCGGAAAGTAGACAATTTGAAAACGTGGCTCGCTTTCCTGGGAAGGTAAACATGCACTTTATTTAAATGACTGTTCTGAAATGCGTTTTGGCGCTGTTCAGACCAGAAATATTTTCACATTGATTATTGTTTGTTTGGCCGTTTTGGAAACCAATGTGTTTTGTCTGACGTTATTGATCCGACTAAATTATAACCGAGATTTATATTCGTTTCAACAGAAGCAAGATGTCAGTGAGAGCAGTGGAGGCTAGGGTAGGAGCCATTTTTACTTCAAAACAGCGATTTACCGCAAAGAGAACATAACTGAGCTTTACAGAGGACAAATCCATCAAGCCATAAGCAAGTGATCTGAAAGCACCACACTGTTAATGTAACTTGAATGTGACTTTATAAGAAAATTTGACAAATATATGTTCAAATTGCGTTGTTGATCCAAATATAATCAATAACAGTAATGGTTGAAAGATCATAATTGATGAATATATAATATTTGTGTAATGTCTGCACAAGTGGCTGTGGTATAATTTTGATAAACGTAAACAAAACTCTCCGTACTTAATCAGATTTCAGATACGATTAGCGTACAATAAATAATGGTCGTGTAGTGTACAAATGTAATTGAAAAGCTCATTGATAATGTATAATGTAAACACAAATCCACATTGGGATGAAATGTATTTTAGATTATTGTTGTTTTGGGTTCGGTGTTCTTTTGTTTTTTGTTTTTTGTTTTTCTTGTGTGTGTTTTGTTTTGGTTTTTTATAAAACTGACAGATATTGGCAGAATGTGAAGAGATGTACAATTATGTGCAGAAAAGAGCGTTTGCATTTTCACAATATTCGGTCGACAGTAGAAGGGCTTCAAAAGTCTTCCTTTTTCATTTCAGTAAGGAGGATGTATGCGTAAATAATGACTCTCGTCCCCGATATCATTTCCTTAACTGTACTTTACATATCCTTTCCTCAATGTTCAGTCTCTGATTAGAAGTCTTAAATTTCATCCGTGGTATATTTACCGTTTATACTCATTTTCTATGTCAAATCCGACTGCAAACTTCCTACACCCAGATCGGCCCTCGCATGACGCAGTTTGTTAGGACTAATCAATAAAACAAGCACGATAGACCCTGAGCTGCGGTCTCGGTATGCGACGGCAGATCTCTGTTTATGTTATTTCCAGTTCAACTTTGGCGAGTATAGACGGTACACGTTTAGAGTAATGCAGTACAAGGCAGTCTTAAAAATGCAGTCCCTATTGAAAACTATAGCAGTACAAGGCAGTCTTAAAAATGCAGTCCCTGTTGATAACTATAGCAGTACAGTTCCTGCTGAAGATAAGGTTACAAAATGCATGAATATATAAACTCGCATGACACTCGTGAAAATAATGATCTTTTAGAGTTTTTGTAATCCTTCAGGACAGTTATAAATGCATAATTATAAAGATTTGATGTGATGCAGTCATACTATCACGACACTGACAAGCAACAGAGTTGTTCACTGACTTTTAAGCGTTATAGTTTGTTCCAACGACTTGCCCCCTCGATGTATCGACAAAATTCATAGATACATGCAAGAATAAACTTTTGGGGGTGGGGGTGAGGCCAAAAAGACTTAGACGATTTCACTTTCCTGTTTTAAAGAAAACGTAGACCTACATTGACTATATAAATGTTGAATCCGGAAACATAACTGGCCATTTCTTAAATCATTAATGTATGAAAAGTTGAGAATTTCAAAGAATTGTTTGTCGATAATTCAATAATTCATGCCTTACAGAACTGATACATAGTGAGATAATACAAAAAGCAATTTTACTATTACGTCTGATTAATCATAATATTACAAATCAGTGGTGATATACAAATATATTGGGTCACATATATATATATAGATATATATTTATATATATATATATATATATATATATATATATATATATATATATATATATATAAGGCGCAAACAGTAGTTTTCGTGTACACTAGATTAGGATCTCTCTCTCGATCTCTCGATCTCTCTCTCTCTCTCTCTCTCTCTCGCCGACTCATTCTCATACATGTGGTCAGATATGTTTAAGTATGTTTTTTTGGCAATATAGTATCCTTAAATAAACTTAAATCATGAACGCAATTAAAATACAGAAACAATATATTATACAGAATAAAATATAGAAACAAATAAAATACAGAAACAAATACAATACAGAAACAAATACAATACAGAAACAATTACAATACAGAAACAATATAGCACAGTTGATACGAAGCCCCCACTTTGTTGGGGGTGGGTTGTTTCGTTGGTGGAATTGACTGACGGATTGTACCTTCTTACAAGGTGTCTGCTTTATTGGGTTATCGTTATCTAGAGGGTGATCGCATTCGGTGTTATTGCCCGGATCGAGCAAATATCAATATAAAGTGTGAAACTTATAGGTGGAATAGATAGAGATCTGAGAAGGTATATAAAGCAGAATGACACGAGCCCCCGTACATTAAAAAAAACAATTAAATCAATTACATAAACAACCGTGATAATGCATTACATTAGGAAGATACACTTCTCTTTTGAAATAAATCATTCACCGAATTTCAAACACAAATATACTTATATAAATAACCGATCTGTTTTAAATGATAGAATTGGTTCATCATAGAATCGAGTGAGCAATCGAAGTCATTGCCTTGTACAACTTCATAACCTGATTATTTCCGGTTCATTCCAACTTCACTGTGGCTGTCCTTCTTGGTCCTTTTCACTTTTCTTTTCTCTTCTCCAAACTCTCTATTCTCTCGCCTCTTTCGGCCCTCGAACTTTGTGTGGGTAGGTGGATATGTAAGTACGTGATACGTAGATACTTCGATAGGTAGGTACGTGGATACGTCCCGTGGAGCTATTTCACCTTCCAAAATAAACAGAGAAGCAACCTAAATCTTTTGTCAGATATCCTACTGGGAATAGATCATTACTCCCTTCTCGTTATGTCAGATATCGTCCTATCGGAATTCAAACAGATACCAAGGCTATCTGGTCAAGCTAAACATAAACAAACCTAGTTTCATAAGATTAATGTACTTCCTAACGGCTATTTCAACCTGACTCACATTATCATCACACGAAACATAACAGTTCCGTTCTCGTCTCAATTACACAAATGAATGAATGAAATTCATTACATAGCTTAACTACGTTATTTCTAGCGAATACACACATTCACGTCTCTAGCATATATGAAATCTCACTTCATGGTTTAACAACGTTAATTTCAGTCAATACGCGCTCAAGTCTTTATCATACGCGAAATCATCTAAGGTCAGTGAATTCACACGGCATCTCGTAACTCATATAAACTAAGGTAAGGCATGAAATTCTTAGATACATAGTTTCCTATAATAATCAAGACGACACATTCAAACAATTCGTCAAACTTATATAAAGAATGTCATTGTACGGATTCATATAGATGAACTCACACAGTTGTATTCATATCAAGAAAATTGATCTACGAATCTAAACAAACAAATTCATGAAAATAAATCAAACAAATCGTTATATTGATATCAACGAATTACATGAGATTGGCGCACATACCTTGTGCTTTCAAGCTTTGCTCGCTTCTACCGCCAAAATGGTGTCCGTCGACTTTCCAGACATCCGATCCCTTGGATAATTATTTACGAGTGAATTTCTTTTAAATTCAAACTCGGAGTCTCCTACATTTGTTTTCTCTTGCAGAAAAACGCAGACTGACTAAAAATTTTGCGATGGGACATATTAAAACCCAAGAAATTTTGTGTGGGAACCACGCCCCCTTATTTAGCGTAACCAATCCGGATTAAATATATTTCTCGCCTTTTATAACTAGGTGCCATAACTGCAGTCTGCCTGACCTCGAGATTCCCAGATAACTGATTCTGGACAATTTCAAAATCTGACATCTTTCCGATACAAGATCGAAAGTTAACCCGATCTTTCCAGTCTGTCTGACTGTTAAATAAACGAATCCTTAATTAAGAATCACTTCTCTCATGACAGAGCCATTAAAAATCCGTGCATTATGGTGATTTAACACGCACTGGTCCCCATAAATCTAATTAATCGTTCACCTGCCCAAATTAATGTGCTCTTCGTAGACCGACAGAAATTTGCACCCTTACTACAGTACGAACAGAACTGAAATTTATTGCAACTAAGGTCTAACAACAGACGTAACAGGTATAGTAAAAATACAAGCTATTAACGGTGTTGTTATAGCGGAATAATATCGGAAAGGTAGAGAAATATTCGGATAAACATTTTGGACACGCAAGAGAAAATGAGATGAAACGGCAGTCAATACAACTGTTACATGGGAACATAACAATTTCAGGTTACTTTTATTCAGTCTAATTTGTAAGTTAGCATTTGTGTTATTTAAGTGAGAAGCATCTCAACAATTTTAATAAAAGACAGAGATTTGTTGCACTTACAAGAACCAACTTTTAACACCAACTGGGTGATTAAAGACTGCGGGACTAGTTGCACATACAAGAACCAACATTTAACACCAAATTAATGACTAAAGACAGCGGGACTAGTTGCACATACAAGAACCAACATTTAACACCAAATGAATGACTAAAGACAGCGGGACTAGTTGCACATACAAGAACCAACATTTAACACCAACTGGGTGATTAAAGACTGCGGGACTAGTTGCACATACAAGAACCAACATTTAACACCAAACGAGTTATTAAAGACTGCGGAACTTGTTGCAAATAGAAGAACCAACGTTTAACATCAAATTAGTGGTTGCAGACAGCGGGACTAGTTGCACATACAAGAACCAAGGTTTAAAGACAAATGGGTTATAACTGTGGGAGCAGTTGCACATGCTAGAATCAACATTAAACACGAAAGGGTGATAACAAGTTGTGGATTAGTTGCATGCAGAAGAATGAACATTAAACACCAAAATGGTTGATAACTATGGGATTAGCTGCACAGACGAGAATAAACCTTTAACACCAAAATGGGTGAAACAAGCTGTGTGACTAGTGACACATATAAGAACACCATTCAATAACAAATGAGTGATTACAGACAGAGGGACAGGTTGCACGTACAAAATCCAACGTTGAAAGACAAATGGGTTATAATACTGTGCGACCAGTTGCACATACTAGAATCAACATTTAACACGAAATGGGTGATCAAAGAGCTTAAAATACATTGAAATTAAACAGCAAATTAATTATATGTATCCAATGTAACCATTATGTTAATTACATGGAATGAATTTTGTCCATATATCGATGAACACCAGTTAATTAGTAATGTCTGTAAGGTTCTTCTGGAACCTAAGATTTTTATACAATAAATCAGTTAACCATTAATAATTTTTGTAACGATTATTATGAAGATGGTCGTCTTTATGAATTTTTTTTTTATGTCTCTCTCTACTTTGAATGATGGAAAATTATTAACAAACACAGACCTTTTATCTTCATGTAGGGATGAGTCTGGTTAAAATACTAATGAAGAAATTTGTTTGGATTAACAGAACCGTGTAGACTACTTGACAAGAAGCTGAAGAGTATCATTACTTGAGACTTTTTGGTGCAAAGAGAAAAAAGTAGAAGATTTTAAAGCCAAGAAATATACACAGATTGCAGACTTGGTATAAAATCTTCACCTACTCAAGTGGTTATATGTTGACCAATACAATGAGATTGAATTTGTTGTTAAAGAAAGTAGCCTTATGGTTAGTATAGGAAGCAATCATATAATCCATGGATAGTCCAATAGAATTCCCACACCCCACCCCCAAAAGAGGTTCTGGATTTAATGACACCATACGTCAAATTGCCCTAGTCAATTAGAGGGGCGATCTTTACGCTGTCATTGGCACAGGGGTCATATGAGTGGACGGCAATTCACCGGTATTACTTTTTATGGCGTGTGACAAAAAAAAATCAGTTGCTTCGTTTAACAGCCGGACAGTGTCAGTTATATCATTTTGTCTCACCTGAAGCGCCATATTAAAATGTTTGGCGCTCTTGGCCCAACAAATGTAATCTATTCTTACAATGTTGTAGCGGCCTCAGTTCTTTACATAAAGCTTTTCATTTGACTATCGTATTTCATTAATTTTTGGCTATAGTGTTTTCTCATGGGCGTTGTATAAGTGTATGTAGATACGTATTTTCTGTTGTTGCTTTGTTTCATTTTACGTTAGCTCAAACAGCTTGAATTATGTTTGTTTTATTTAAACACTGTTGTTTGCTTGGCGTTTGCTTGTTTCGTTTGTGTTTTGTTTGTTCGTTTGACATTTGCCCGTTTCATTTGTGCTTCGTTTTTTGTTTTTGTTTTTTACATTTAATCATTGATCTTATTGTTTTAAATACCGTTATTTCGTTTGGCGTTTTTTTTCGTGTTTTGTTTGTTTCTTTTGACCTTTATCTGTTATGTTTGCGACCTGTTTGTTTTATTTGACTATTGGTTTTATTGTTTTTAAATACTGTTTATTTCTTTCAGTGTTTCTTTGCTTCATTCGCGTTTTCTTTGTTTCTTTTGACATTTGTCTGCTTCATTTATGTCTAGTTTGTTTTATTTGAGTATGGATCTTATTGTTTGAACTTTAATTTTTTTGTTATTTTACAAGCGTGCTTGTTTTATTTCAGTTTTTTAGGTTTATTTTAAAATTACTTATTTTGTATACATTTTATATTTTTGGCATCGATGGCTCTGCTTGTTCGAAGTAAACTGCCGTTTGCAATGCAGTAGCTGTTGTACTGACTCAAAATGTCAGACATGAAGTCGCCACATTGCAGACATGAAGTCGCCACATTGCAGACTTGAGGTCGCCATATATTTTCCGACACTGGCCGTTTTCGCACTTGAACAAAACCATGTTTTGGATTCATTCACGGTGGGGAGTGGCTTGAAGTTGCACTGTGACCAGACAATTTATGTACTTTAATTTGTTATTCAAGATTGTTGGTAACCTAAGTTTTCCGGCTGCATCGTAAAACCATTATTTATTGTCAAAAACACCAAAACGCAGACCAGAGCACTAAAATGCACTTTATGAGATAGAACGGATTATAATCAGGCGCGGATTATCACATATTTACACCCTAGAACAGAACATGTGCTCTAAAATTACGCGTGCGTGACCAGCAACGTTCTGGATATCCCCATGGGTCATTTATATCCACTGCTTGCCTGAATGACTACTGCCTTTCCCCACCTCTTTTTGCCAGACCCCTCTCCCCCGATTCCCCTCTGTTTTCAGATTTGTTTAAATAATTTGGTTTACATTTTTGCAACAACAAAAATATTATCTTTCCTGGGAGAGCCACAAAATGATATCATGCAATTATCTTAGTTTTAAACGTTTTGCGAGGGAATGTAGTTTTAAATGAAGGAAAACAGCTTCAACAAATATACATACAGTGCACAACTCACGCGCATAGTACGTCACATTCTACTATAGTCTGTGGTAAACTTAAAAGCGAAAAAAATTCTGGTAACAGAAATCGAATCATGGGAATAGATATGCAGAGGAATACCTCCTTTTCTGAATAGATATAAGGAAATAATTCAAGTGTGAAGTGGAAACACTGAATTATCTTGAATAGCCACGCCCCGAGGGACAACCCAAAACTGTTCCACTTCTAGAGTGAAACGTATCCTTATAAGTACATAAAAAATTACGTAAATAACCTTTTTATTTTACATTATTTAAATTCTGAAAGAATAGTTCATTTGCATAATTTTTTACCAGGCGGTAGTTTTGTTTGGCGAGTTAGAAATAATTATTTATGTTCACTCACAGTTGCAGACACAAATCGTTGGCGGTGTGGAATCCGTTGTACCTGAGTTCCCTGACCATAGATGCGACCACAACTAGAGTACTTATGGCTCAAATTCTCTCTGTATTGTCAAGAAACTGTTCACTTTACGGAAGCAGACTTCAGTTGTAGGGTATGTGAAAATGTAAACTGCATTCTCCATTGTCATGCATTCTGTGTAATTAAGGTTTCGGAATTTAATCAAAATTTACACAAAGTCAGAACTATGTCACATAACGCTATATTATTGGACAGAATATAATCTGTTCCAAGTAAGACATTTATAGCTGAACAACCAGTCAAATCGAATTCAACTGTACGTTGTACGCATTAAATAAAAAATAATGATTAGTCCATATGATCTACTGCGATTATTGTTGTCGGGAGACAAATTTATGCATGAACGTGGTTATTTAATAATAATCTCGCAGCGTCGTTCTTACGAAAGAATCTAATGCATAACTAAATCAATTCGTCTGCGTGCATGCGTAATTTACCATTTTAACTGGCAAGCGGATTCTTCGAACTCTGGGCTTTTGTGTAACCCCGATATTGCTGCCACTGGTAACATGGGTTCGAAAGACGATACTGGTTTGTTCATTGTGAGGGGCCAAACGTTCTGGACCAACAGGTCTGTGAGATAACGAGGCTCTCGAGGGATCTTTCGACAGGCTGTGAAAAGCGGACCACACGAGGTCGTTTCTTTACTATTTGAAGATTGCTGTTGAAGCGGAAATATCTCGTAATCATCGACTGGATGACATGACGCAAATCCTATCGATATCCATTTTAAAGCTAAAATTAATTGTCTCTGTATGAGTGAAAATCAATCAAATTCATTGTCCCTATATGTGTGTAAATCATACGTCAGTCATACCTATTTGATGAACCACACATTGTTCATATTTATTGATAAATTCTATACATTGATCGTATCTAGTTATTGATCAATTTATCACCCATACATTGACCATATTTGTTGACAGATCCATATATCAATCAGATCTGCTGATAAGTTGCATACACTGACCATGTCCGTTGACATACGAGATCATTTATGATTATTTATTGAAATTCGTATATTTTATCGTAGCCATTTTGGAACGATTTCGCTTTGTTATATTCATTGTTGGATTTTGTTCGCATGAGTAGGGTGTCAGAATCATGCATCACTCATTTCCATTATAATTAAACATCTCATTCACGTAATTGTGTTAGGAGTTCTCTCTAGATCCAATCCCAATCCTGTTACGGTATCATGTTTCAAATGACGTGTTTTGCCAAAATGAATGTTTTCATTCGAAAATGAAGTTAACACATTTCCTGCATGGGTTGACACAGTTAATATTGTTAGGGTGCTTTAGAGTCGTCCTAGAGATGTGATGTTCGACAGATTTCGGAGCGTAATGTGTTAAATAAAAGAATTTAATGATTATTACTTCATCCATAATGATTTTGGTTCTTTGTTTGTTTGTTTTTCTGCATTCAAACTTGCATTGTATGGCCTTTGTAAGTGTGCAGTTTAACTTGGTCAAAGAAGCTGCACCCAAATTTCGATTATCATTTAATCTCGGTTTCCAATCAACATTGACCTATCGCCGATTTGTCCATCGTTTTCAGACCGGAGAATGATTGTGATGAAACTTAAAACCGCAGCTTACACAGTTTAATTACTATATTTAATAACGAGCTTTTCTCTAAAACTCGTACCGTTTCTCGTAGAGTGTAACAGGTACTGGGCAGCACGGGTGACACTTACTATGGAATAGCAACAGGTCATGTGAGTCCGGTCAAAGAAAATGCACACTATTCATGTGGAAAACTAATTTTGAAAAGGTATAGACTTATACTTGAAATCGATTGTTTGGAGTTTGTATTTAAGTACTTTATAAATGGTAACACGTCATTGATTACATATGTGAATACTACAATGTTGACATTAAGATGCGTTCCCATTCATCGATCGATCGATCGATCGATCGAGAGAGAGAGAGAGAGAGAGAGAGAGAGAGAGAGAGTCGGTGACGGAGAAAAAATGAGGAGATAAATATGAAATGGGTCTAAATATGGAAATACAAGTTTCAATAACATACTCAAGGACAATTCTACGATAAAAGATAATCCAAAAGTGACATCACCGATGTGGATCTATAAAATTTCTTCCAGCTTATACACTTCAATATCTGATTATGAAATATATAGTGTCATTTAGTCAGTTTCGAAAGGCTGGATTACCTAATCAGAGTTTACTCCGCCAGGCCATTACGACCCCGTTTAAGCCTTTAACTGACAGGGCGCCAATTCAATGCTACACCGCTTGTGGTAAACACCGCTAAATATATCCTTGTTTAACTATTTCCTAAAAGTCGTCTTCATAACCAACAGAAATCCATGTTCGGCATCACAACTTTGATGATCGGTTTTAGTTACCGAGCAAATTCGGGTACTGTAACAGTGTGAGTTTTGTAGATGTCATTGTAGCATATAGCGATTTTAAACTGATTTGTGTGATTATGCACGGAATTAAAATCAGTTGTATGTTTAAGGACTCTAGTACTTGAATGTATCTGGCAAGGGCTTCATTGATTATTAATGAGGTTCCCAAAGGTATTTACGGGGGGGGGGGGGGCTAAACCCTTGTAAAGTTTGTCTAAGAGACGAGTAGATAAGAGTCAATGAGAAACACGTAACCAGGGATGTAAAAAGATGCAAAGGGAAAATTGGCGAACCTCAACGAAAAAAGGGACTGCGTTTTAATTTCATATATAATTTTTCTTGAATTAAATCTTAAGATACCTGTTTGAAATGATTTGTTTTAATTGATATAAGAATCACGCATGCTAAGAACTGATTATTATTAGGTTTGAGAGATGCTTTGTGCCAATGAATTGTTAGTTTGAACTAGCGTAGATAAGCAAAGAAATTAATTTTGTTTGATTTATTTGTTTAATTACAATGTGAAGTCTTTAAACCTATGAATTGGGTGTATAAACGTGTGAATGGCATTGTGGGCTATACGGTAAGTACGGATCCGCAGTATGTGTTCATGTGTCTAAGGCAGTGATTAATAACATAGTTCCCACTACAGGGCTTAATTTTCATTACGCAAGAGCAGACTATGCTATTGATCATGTAGTAATGGTAGTTAGTTATACTATAGAAATACAACAATTTACCTGCACTATGTTAATTGTCTGTGGAAAGAGTGAAAATCGAGGGTATGTAGACAAATACGGTACTGTTGTGTGAATGTAAGGTTATGATTTAAAATCAATTTGCAGTAGCTGTCTGTTGTGAGGTTGTGACATACGATACCGGTTATTCTAAGTAACGAGAGTGGGATGTATAGTCAGTTCAGGGTGTGAGAAACGATCAAAGGATTAGGACGCATTTATTTTGTTTTATCAGGAACTTAGCTTCCACGACCGAATATGAGAGTAAACAACGGAACAAAACAGCGGACGACCAGGATAAGAGACAGGACGATCGAGACAGCCCATGAAAGGGGGTGACGCAAGAGTAGACCAAATGGAATTGGAGTGTTCCTATGCATGTCGACCCCAACAGACAAGCTATGTTAATTCTGGAGAGTGACCAGAGACCAGTTATCAAGCTATGAAGGCATGTCTGACAACTGAAGTTCGAAACACTCAATTTCGTGATGAAATTTTCCGTATCTATGTAAATTGGATCTGCTAATTGCATTTTAGAACTTTGAGTGAATTTGTTTTTCTGGTAAAGGTGCATCCTGCGACGGTCTTGTACAATTTTATTTTGTTTATATAATTAATTAAATTGTTATATTCGGTAATGCAGAAAAGTCCACAACAGGTACATAATATTATTTCGGTCATTTGCCCATATGACTTCAAACTAGCATTGCAAAAGCTATAAATTCTAAGGAATTAAAGCTGCTGGTAATGCCAAGTTTGCGTTATATTAATTACAAATATATAAGAATATTTAATAAACTAGAACAGGCTTTGTGTTATTTTCTAAAAGCACCAAACACTTTAAAGGTTTCTTGTCAGACTCAATTCAGTACAGGTGGGAAGGATATGGTCCTCCGTTTGTGAAGAAATGACTACAAATTATGGTACCGCTCCGGTGGCCTAGTGGTTAGAGCGTCCGCCTCGGATGCGGGAGGTCGTGGGTTCGATCCCCGGCCGAGTCATACCAAAGACTTACAAAAATGGTACTAACAGCTGCCTCGCTTGGCGCTCAGCATAAAGAGGTTAGTGTTAGGACTGGTCGGCCTGGTGTCAGGATAATGTGACTGGGTAGGACATCATGCTACATGTCTGCGGCATGATGCCCCAGTGCTAGACATCACTATAAACTGTCACACTGCAGACATCGTAGCGATATGACTGAAAAATTGTTAAAGCTACGTTAAAAATCCAAATCACACACACGCACACACACACAAATTATGGTGATAGTGATGTCCCATTTCTTTCAATCAGATATGCTACAACAGTGAGTGTGTGAAAGAATACCGTACACTAAAATAATTATATGCCTGTATGTTTAGACCTCGATGCAGTGTATAGTGTTTTTGTGTAGTGAAAATGAAATGCCACTGACACGAATAATCCATTTAGTGCTAAGGAAAAGTGGATGTTTGTATGATAATTGGAAAAATTGAACATGAGCTGTTTTCTGCAAATACTGCTTAATAATAAAACGAATTCTAGTTATTCCTGAACAACCTCAATTGAAAGTAGATCCTACAAAACGTAGGAATCCCTGTATTGGCCATAAGCAGCATTTTATGAAGACAATAACACAGTTATCCATGTATTTTTGTAATAATAATAATAATAATAATAATAATAACAAAATAATAATGACACAATTGTTTGTCGCAAACATTATGATGATGCCCAAAATAAACCTTCTAAAACATTTCCCTATTCTCTACTCGTATGTCTCTCTGTACAAGCTGTACATCTATCTTTCTGTACAAGCTATACATCTATCTTTCCGTACAAGCTGTACATCTATCTCTCTGTACAAACTACAAGCTTTACATCTGTCTGTACAAGCGTTACGTCTATCTCTCTGTACAAGCTGTACATCTCCCTATATATTTTACAAGAATTGATAATTCAGTTTTCTATACTTTCTTAATTAATGAAACTTGAGTTTAAACCATGAACCGCTTTCTCTGTATCTTTGTAATGGGTTCAACAAAAAATATACAAGATGTAAGACTTTTGTACAATATTTCCCACTAGTCACATTAAACTGCCTCCATGTATCCTGCCATCTAAAGCACTCCGTATCTTTTGCACATGAATACACTATACAACGATACCAACTAATTTACCCAGTGTTAAAATTTCATACATAAAACAACATAAATAACTATTTATCACAAATACAGAAAAATGTCGCCAAATCACCACTAATATGTAGGTAACTAATTCTACAAATACGTGTCAACTTTTTCCCCATGCGTGCCCTATTCGACACACCGTAGAATCCATTGCAGGAAAAACGATTATACATCCAACATAACTGAAAGAAGTACCTTCTTCTGAAGTCTGCTACTGCTCATAGATCTTACCTGATGTGTGTGTGTGTGTGTGTGTGTGTGTGTGTGTGTGTGTGTGTGTGTGATTTTCAGTTTTTAACGTAGCTTTAACAATTTTTCAGTCATATAGCTAAGATGTCTGCAGTGCGGCATTTTATAGTGATGTCGAGCACTGGGGCACCATGCCGCAGACATGTAGCATGATATCCCACTCAGTCACATTATCCTGACACCAGGCCGACTAGTCCTAACACTAACCTCTTCATGCTGAGCGCCAAGCGAGGCAGCTGTTAGTACCATTTGGTGTGAATACATTATCACTTTAGTGAAAAATAATGGTGCATGTGCTCTCGTGTATATTTTAGAGGTTGTTGGCTTGTTACGGATTATTGGCAATGCAAATAAGATGGACAGGGTGGGTGAGTGTGGTATAGCCAAAGTAGAAAGTATGAATTATTAAATTAAAAAATGTCATTGAAATATTCAGGATGAATGTGGGGTTGTTTTTTTTTTGTTTTTTTTTTCCCCGGAAAATACGTGCATTTATAATCCAGGTACTACATGAGGTTAGAATTCATTGCAGCGTATAGCTTTCGCTGTGCTCATTGGAACTCATATTGCCATTATACATGCTGTAATGATCAATGAATTATGATGAATCTTAAAACGACTGATCAAATCGCAGGGACACGCGGTGCGACAGATGCACTTTTACGTCTGTCTCATGTCGGGTATATTATATTGTGGCGTTGTGCGTACGTCCGTTCGTTAGCATCTCCTTGTTCGACCCATAACGTTGTAAGAATTGGGGAGATTTTAATGGCACTTTATTCATCATGACAAATTGTGTTGTGTACCATTGCCACGCGCCCTGCCTCAAGGTCACGTCAAAGGACAATACAATTATGTGACTTGTAACATTGTATTGTCTGGAGTATAACTTATGAACCACGCCCCCTGCATACAATCTATGTATTGCCTTTTAAAGTTTTGTTCTAACAAATACGTGAAATTAGCACAAGATTTAGGAAGAAAGACCTTTAAAGTGAATATGTATTATTTCAAGATAAAATACAAAGAGCTTAAGAAGGTTTAATGGGCAAAGTTCATAAAATATAGCATATACATTTTTTTACATAAGCCGCATTCGTTTAGAATGTCAACGATTTTTTTCTTTCTTATGGTGGAACATTTTCCGAAAGCTGAATGGAAAACATAATTCGGACTTGGTATCCTTGCCTGGAGTATAACATTTTGAAGATATCCTCATGAAACTTTAACCAGTTATTTATGACGGCTTGACCAGTGGCGTCACTAGGGTTGGTGTCACCCAGTGCGGTAACTCATGGTGTCACCCCCATGGACCTCCTTCCTGCAAAAAAATTCAAACATTTTATAGACAGTCATGTGCGGTAACTCATGGTGTCACCCCCATGGGCCTCCTTCCTGCATAAAAATTCAAAAATTTTATAGACAGTCATTTTGGTGTCACCTTCTCTAATGGTGTCTCCCGGTGCGGTCCGCACCCCCCGCACCCCTCTAGTGATGCCACTGGACTTGACAATGGGTCATCTATCATAGCGATGCCACTACCGTAAGGTCAAGGTCGCGACAAGGGAAGATCTAAATCAGTGACCCCTATTAATCTACAGTTTAAATTTTTGACTCGAGGAAAATATTTTTGTACTTTTTCGGAAACCTCATTATCTGCCCTTTTTTCCGAACTCTTTAGTGTATGGAGGTTACACTTGAAGCATTTCCGGCAGGTATTGCCACTGGTCGACATTCACCTATTGCAACACAGAATGAAGTGAATGAAATTATATTTCTCGCCATGGGCAAACTTTCCAAGTAAACGCCCTAAACAAACGCGCGATAAATTACTTAACGAATAATTGTTAGGCACAATGGACACAATCATATATCAAGTGTACGCGTATAACCTGTGCAGATACTTGTAATTGAAATTTTAAAAGATGTAGAAGAAGATAATTTGGAATAATAAAGTAGTACGACACAATTCCTTGGCAAATCAACAACAACGGCACAAGCAAATAAAAAACAAATTAAAGTTAAACCAAATGTTGAAAGTAGCATTTTATTTAAGTCAGTTATGAGCCTTCATTCATGATTATATTCTATATTATTCATAACGCTTACAATCTGCATCTGATGATGAAATCCCTAATTAAACAAATCACCTACAAATAAAATATATAATTTCCACTGCGTACTTCGTTTCCTTTGCGCTAAGGCTTTATATTATCATAAATTCGGCAATGAACTTTATTTCATGTGATCATTTCCATTTCCATACGATGATTGCATACTATCTCAAATGTGCACGTTTCATACAATTATTAGTTTCAATTTCGAAAATTAAGTTTATTTTCAGTTGTGCAATTCAAACAAATATGTATGCATCTGATGATTAAAAACTTTTTTGAATTTTTTCAATGAAAAAAAAATTAAAAACAAATAAAAGTAATTTCCATTGCTTATTTTATTTCCATTGCGTTCCATATTTCCATTGTGTATGATTAGTCGTACCAATCTATAATCCACTGATCACGTTCCACAACAACTAGACCGTTTATCAAGTTCTTTTACAAACAGTGAACAGTATGCTATCTTATTTGTGGGCACTTCTTCGTCCTTTAGCTGTGTTAAGCTATCGGCCTTTGAAGTGTACCCCCTACAACCATCTGAAAATTTTAAAGGCTTTTATGTGTTTCTTCATCCCCCATAGTGTAGGTGTTTATTTTTCTGAAAAACTCAAAAAGAATTTGAAAGAAAAAAGTGTTTATTATTTTTGTTCAGGGGTTGCTCTTTACTATGTGCATTTTGTTATTTACGGTGGATCGTACTCACAAGGTCCCTGGAGATGGTCCCTTTGTTTTCCTTCCCGGCATATTTTTATGACATATACTTCCCTCCTCAGATGCTAGGTTTTGTGGCTGGTTGTTAGATCATGGTCCCTAAATTGTGGTGGTCTTTTCCAAGGATCAGTCTGATGTGTGCTATATACGTATGCTATATTGTTTTAGTTATGCTATATCGTGTTTTTGATATGACTGACCATTGCATATATTTTAATTTGAATTTAATTTTTTTATTTACCTTTTCATTTTCGTACCAAAAAAAAAAAAATGGTATAAGGTATAATTGTTGTTTAAAATTATGTGTTGTGATGGTTCTCGGTCTAGTATATATATATATATATATATATATATATATATATATATATATATATATATATATATATATATGTGTGTGTGTGTGTGTGTATGTGTGTCTGTGTGTCTGTGTGAAAGAGAGAGATTTTCTTTATTGGATCGTTTTAATCACATCTATTTGCCCAGTTCTTTTCCCCATAGTAATTGAGGACTGCGAGAGGGGTTAGAAATCACTCAGCACTGCGTCGTGGTTAACGTGACTAAAGACAAAACACTTGACAAAGAAGGATTCATAAGTCACGATAGCAGTTATCTTCTTGTGAGCGGTTAAGTACCGCCCGGATGTAGAAAATACCTAATACAGGAGGGAGATAACGAGGTTAACGAGAGCGTCCATATTTGTGAATTTGTTGTTTCGGGCTTGTGTAGTTGTTGAAACTGATGTGAGGCAGGTAACCTCGCATAGTTACTTCTTTTATGTAGACAGCGAAATATCAATTTTCGGCTTGAAAGAACAGCTAAGCACTCATGGCAGCAGACATGTTGGTTCAAGGCAAGTAGAATATCTCAAAAAAATGCCTGGACGGCAACTATTTTGAACTGCATCAAGCTCTTGAATACATAAAATTTCTCAGAATTATCACCTAGGGAAAGGGCTAGTGTTTGCACTGCTATTAGCATCACATGGTATTAAAAAAATGACATTGGGACATGTAAAATGCAGGTATAAATTAGGATGCACAAAGTTTATTTGCTATGAGCTGCTGTTGACTTGTCAGGTCAAGCGAATAATATTCTTATGACTTGTTTTAATATGGCTATCCGAAAATATTGACTTTTCGATCTCACATGAGTATTTTATTTTTTGAGACTTTATAATAGGCAGGTGAATGCGGCAATAAATTTGTGCATAAAAACTTTCCCTTGTACACTGAACTTAACCAGGGTATAAAGTCAGATCGAGGCTTGTTTTTTGTTTCAACATGTACTTGGTGTTCTAGTCCAATTGTATTGCCGAGCTTTTAATAGCTTGGATGTATTAGTGGCAAATCATAAACATGTATACTTTGCTATCATATTCATTCACATGTGATAAACAAAAGCATAAGCAATGTTGTTCAACCATGCAACATTTGTTGCCTTAAATTCATTCAGACGTTTAAGCTGAATAGTGGTAAAGAAATGTTATATTAACTCGCAGATATATGAAAACTCCCGTAGAATTTGTTGTATTCAGGAGACAGAAGGCTACAACAATCGCATAAGTTTCTCCTTGTTACACCATCCTGAAACGTTAAGGGCCCCCACCGCTATTTTTGAATGGTATATTTAAATTTTGTACCGTCAAATTGCTATTCTAAATCACAACAGCCCGAACATGCGTGTATGTTAATAGGCATGTCCGTATGTATGAATGGATGCACGTATGTATTTCCGTATGTATGAATGCGTAAATCGTCAGGAGAGATCACACATCTGGAATAAAGGAAGCAAACATGTTTACCTGACTGCATCCGTTAGATCGCTGAGTTACATATTTCACAACATTTTGTCACTATTGTTAGTCACTCACCCCCACCCCACTTCATCTAAACTGTATTTCTTTCAAGGTAAAGTTTACTGTATGAAGCTGTTGGTTGGCTCATGCTAATGTGTCTATTTGCATAATGTCTGCCCACCAATGTTTTCATATTAACTTACTTTAACAAATAGGTGCACCAAGTATATGATCACTAATTATTACGCTGCAACAGTCAGTATTTCGACAAGTAGGCCTATGTTGTATTGCCTGCATTGTTTCCCGTATGTGTCGGTAAATCTAATCTGTTATTCCATCCATTAATTTCATATTTTATTTTACTGTGTACTCGATCAGGGGAATAACACTGTGGTTGATTACCTATCTCCTAGCTCTAGATAACCAACACAGTATAAGGAGACTACGCTGTTACTTTGTTAGAAGTGGCTGACCTCAAATGTGGCCACATCATTACATTGTTAGAAGTGATTGACCTCAAATGGGCTAAACTGTTATATTGGTAGAAGTTGTTGACCTCAAAAGGCACAAATGCAACCCAAAACGCCGTGTGTAATGACCTATCGCCCTTAGGTTATCAAAGGTGGCTGAATGTTGAAGAAAAAAACAAAATCCACCAAAAACAAAGCAATAACCTAGATGACAACAAATCTCACGCAAAATTAACACAATTCTCACGTTTCGGAGTCGGTAACATCAGTTTAATGCAACGCAGAAAAGTCAACTATGGCTTCATGAAAAGAAATATTATCAGGAGTGATACAAGCGATAGATTATGGTCGAGTCACAGGGGCTCGTATCATTGCTTACATTTTAATTATCAGTCACACATATAGTATAAAATAATATTATTTTATACTAATGTATGACTGACAGTTAAGTTGTGAGTAACGATACGATCCCCTGTGGGTCAAGTGCCTTCATGGACGGGAATAACACCTGAGATCGAGAGTCCTGTGTGCAACGAGGTGTTTGGAAGTTACTTTCTTTCTCTCTTTTATAGTATGAAAGACAGGGTCCGGAGTTAGTAAACGTATGACGCCTCCGCTGATATTTGTTTTTTGCGTTTTTGGTCGCCGTCTTACTGCCTAAATAACGGCGTTGTGAAGCGTATTCCGACTTCGACTAAAATCGGAGAGTAGTCAAATTCTACGCTACACATCGAAGTTATTAGGCAGTTAGTCAGAGACCTAAAAAGCAAATATCAGGGAAGGCGTCGTACATTGTAGGACAGTGTCCGGTGTCACGACAGATGAACCGACTATCATGATAATATGAAAATAGACGTGATTTAAAGTGCTACTAAGATTCCAAAATCTTAACAGATGTCACCTGAGAAATGGGAGGGAGATGTTACAATCGCATTAAAACTAGATCTCCATTGTTCTAGGTTAAGATATGACAGCAACCGCTTAGGGGTGATTTTCTGGTGACCTATATTATTACCATAGTCGCTAATTTTATCAACCAATCAGGCGAGGTCTTACATCTTCGCGTTTGTGAGACTGAGCTGTATGGCTGAAGAGTATCAATGTGTGCCGAACGTTTTTATTCACTTTCAGATTTCTGAAAGCTGCATTTCCATTGGCAAATTCAAAGGTCACCAAAACATGACGCGCGAAGCGGTCGCTGTCAGATCTTCACGTAGGACAGTGGAGATCTGAATTTAATATGATGGGGGGGGGATGAGCGAGCCTTAAAATACTTTGACGTAAACTAAAAGTAGTGCTAAAATTCCAAAACAGTATCGAACTTTCGTGGAGACTGAACATTACCCGAAATAAATGCGTAAGACTTGGTCAGGATTACAAGTAGTAATAAAATTTCTAAACTTTACCGGATTTTAGTGGAGATTGAAACAAATCTGGAAAAAGGTGTAAAAAACAAAAAACAAAAACGGGACCTAGACTGGAGTTTGTTCTAAAATTCCGAAAGTCATCCGGACATAGCAGAGACTGAATAAGATCGGGAAACTGGCAAAATATGGTTGAAGCGAAAGTAATACTAACATTTCTAAACTAATTTGAAATCTAGCGAAGACTGGAAAAGAAAAAATTTCCCCAAAGATATATAGAAAAGTAAAACGTTTACAAATAAAAAATAGAGCTGAAAAATGCATAAATGTACATTCTGTTGTACAAATACAATAATAATTAAATTATACGGAATTAGCAAGTTGTTAAAAATTGTCATAAATATCTTTACAAACTGTAAACGATATGTAATAAGAAAAGTTACAAAATTCACATTATTATGTGCGATCAAGACCCCGCACTTACAATACAACTATAAGAGACCACACCCAGTCATCTCCCATTCAACACTCTATATTTACCATCCAACAACCCACACTTATTCTCCTTGGTTGAGGAGAGAGAGAGAGAGAGAGAGAGAGAGAGAGAGAGAGAGAGAGAGAGAGAGAGAGGGTGTAACTTAGTCAAATTAAATTTGAATAAATTAGTGGCACGGAATGATCACACGCTTGCCAAGAAGAAACGTTCAGTATATCCCAATACTCTTCAAAAAGTGTTGCCAGAAGTTCACGGTAACGATTTTGAAGAAGACATGATTGATCCACATTCAACACCATCTTTTTCCACCGGGGCAAAGAAATTCAAGATTAGCTAAGAAAGAAAGTCGTTTGATAGCTACTGGAAGGTTTTCACATTCCATCTACCCAGTATGTGAACTAAAGAAAAATTTAGGATATCGACTTACACTTACACTGTTACATTGACACCGTCCCCATGATTGTCTTATTTTTGCATGTACTGTTTATAAACTGACCACAGAGTGTATGTTGGTAAACGAAGCACAAACATGACATCACGTTCAACATTCAAACGAATCTCCTCGTCTTGTGGAGTCAATTCTTTTAAAAATACTTGGTAAACCACTAAGTCTTGAACACTGTTCATTGCCTTCCTTAAATTGAATTTGGTTTAACACTGATGACAGAAACTGTGGAATGGTAAATTTTATAATGTCTTCAAAGTTGATCAGTGTTCGACCACTGGATATTTTCAAACTAATCAGTATTATTATAACATTCACATATCATGGCTAAAAAGTGTATGCCGTTTCGGATGCAGGTGTTCTTTCCGTTTCACTTGAATCTGTTCAAACGTGTAAATTTTTTTGTTATCTGTACGAATATGTTACCCACTAGTTCTAGTGTAGGTATATCTTATTATCAAACGGTTTTCTTAATAATGAAAAGATATTTGTAAAAATAATGATTTTGCGTATCACTAATAATATACTGTTTACTACTGGTAAAAACCTATCAATTCTAAACTATAAACGAGATATAATGGAAATTTTGCTAGTGGTCAACGCTTAGACTGGTTGCTGTTGTGTGTTGCTGTTGTTGTGTGTTGGATTTTTAACGTAGCTTTAACAATTTTTCAGTCATATCGCCACGATGTCTGCAGTGTGGCAGTTTATAGTGCTGTCTAGCACTGGAGCATCATGCCGCAGACATGCAGCATGATGTCCCACCCAGTCACATTATCCTGACACCAGGCCGACCAATCCTAACACTAACCTCTTAATGCTGAGCGCCAAGCGAGGCAGCTGTTAGTACCATTTTTGTAAGTCTTTGGTATGACTCGGCCAGGGATCGAACCCACGACCTCCCGCATACGAGGCGGACGCTCTAACCACTAGGCCACTGGAGCGGTCAGACTGGTTGCAGGTATTATCAAAAACAGTACCATTACAACAGTGCAATTATCGCAAAACAGTACAATTGTAACGGTACAATTATTAACAAAAAACAGTACCATTGTAACTGTACAATTATCACAAAATAGTACCATTATAACTGTACCAGTATCACAAAACTACCATTATCTCTGTACAATTATCACAAAACAGTACAGTATAACTGTAAAATTATCACAAAACTGTACATGTATCAAGAAATAAGTTTACTCATATTCGAAATGGAAATGTAGATAGAAGTAGATTAAAACAAAAATTTCAGAAAGTCCATCACAAAGACCTAGACTTAATAAACAAGGTACAAATATAAACACCCTGCCCCAAATTTTAAAATGGTGATGAAATGACAACAACTGTTCCTTTAAAGGGATTGTTTACGCATTTGAAAATAAAAAGAAAGAAACAAAACAACAACAACATAAACTTTGACAACAACTTTATGATAGCCTTGAACAGGTCCGATACAGTTGTGAACTTTCTGTTAATTCTACAAATGTAAAGTACATCATGACAAAGATGATGTCTCGACTTCCGATGAACGTAAATAGTATTCCGGGGGCCATCAGAATGAAATACACGGGCTCAATATCTAGCAAGTGCAGCCGCAAGAACAATAGGGTTGAGCGTATATTTGTATAGTACGTGATATGTGTGTAATGATCACTACCAGTTATTGAAATGTCCATGATAAATTTGTTTTTCACACCCGTGATATCCATAGAAGATACTCTTTTCCAGACAAAAAAATATATTTAAGTATCTGAATGGAGCCAAGTGGGTTTATCCTTCGTTTTCATGGATACACGTGCTGGTTTTGCATATTTCCCATCGACGGCGCGCGGGACAACCACGCACGCATTAACATTTTATATAAGTTAGGACAAAAGCAGGTTATATTTATAGATACCATCTAAGAAACATATCTTTGCTACGGTGCATTTTATAAGTATGTAATTAACACACAGCCCGTAACTTTATATGATCTATAAAAACACGAAGTCGTTTTCTGTCGAGTTTTATATTTCCAGAAATAAATAAAAAAATATGTAAATAGGCCTTTTAAATACGATCAAGATATTATAAGACGTGCAAAGGTGATATGGATCGACGGGTGAGGTCAGCGAAAATCCCGTGCTAGTGATTTAAATTATTCGTCTCCTGTACGGTTATACTATATCAGTGTGTTTATTGGGAAGGATGTTATGTCATTCAGACGTAGAACTGATGGCAACCAAAGACAGTGGTTTAGCAAAGTAATTTAAAATGCATTCGTTAATCCTACGTTCTGTTGCACGGGATTTTCGCTGACTACTGTGAACCGAGCCAAGCCGCTTTCGAAAATAGTGCTCACACCAAGAGTATAGACTTCCTTTCACGCATTTAGTACAAACTTTGAGTACTCTATGTAGCACCTACGGCCACATTAACAGAACAATATTTTTGTGTCGAATGAAATGTCCGTAAAACCGTGTGGTCTAAATCGTTCGAACCTGGAGCCGGAAATGAATCGTAGGCTCAAGCCCAAACGGCGGAGATTTTTCTGACTTACGGTCTTATTTAAATTTAAATATCTACTTTTGAGTTTTAGGATCGTCATCTATAACAACAATGCCACTTAGTTTTCACAAATCCGCGTGGCCGCTAATAAAATGGACTAAAACAAAAGACAACATGCCTTATTTCGGATTTAAGATTATTGATTATTATCTTCATCCCTATAAGGACTTATACTATCTAATACCAATGACAATTATCAGCAACGCGGGTGCAGAATGACTAAAACGAGAGAGAGAGAGAGAGAGAGAGAGAGAGAGAGAGAGAGAGAGAGACAGACAGACAGACAGAGACAGAGAACATTTTTGAATACAGTCGCAGTGAATTCGTTTAAATTATTTTACTGTTAAGAAATGTACAGGTCACAATGTTTTATTATATGACATATCCGACCATCGATCCCGTTACGTGCGTGACAGCAGAATTGGGTTTGGTGACTGGCGTCAGCCTATTATAAATTTTCTAATTCTTTATCTCGTTTAATTCTTTGTGGACACAATATATGACCATCGCCGCCGCCATTGTCGTCGTCGTCGTTGTTATAGGAACAGGAGGAGTATCAAGGCCCCGTGTTGGTTAGGATAGCTAATACAGTCATGTTTGTGGCCATTGTAGCCGTAACAGTCCTTGCAATGGTAGATTTTTTTTTAAGTACAGATTTACGATTGACTAAAATGATGATGGCGATGCTTTGTGTTGGTTTGCTATGTGCAGGTTATTGTTTTTGTTTTGTTTTGTTTTTTGTTTTTCATTTCAGAAATTGCATTTGCGCGAATTAGCTACTACGAGGATTGAATGATATGTAAAATCTAATTGGATTGTGATAAATAATTGTTCAGTAATAACACTTTGTTACAAGTACATTTGTGTCTTAAAATATCAACCACTTATACAGAAAGATTTTTGAAGACGCCAGTCACGTCCGCAGTGAGGTGGACGTGACTGACTGTTCACAATAATGGAACAAAATCTCTCATTTATCTGATCAAAAGGCATTATGTACTTTACATGTCAATTCTATACATTGATTGTACTTGTTAGTAGGTGATATGAAGATTGCTCACCCGGAGCATATCATGTGCACTTTTAATGGTCGAAAACTGCTAGTACATTGTGAGTAGTAATAGGGGATAGTATAGCCTCACGTAGACCGTAATGTTAAATTTAGGGGGTTGTACCGTAGCCTCAAGATTTATAGCCTCATGTAGACTTCTGTTTTAAATATAGGGGGTTGTACCGTAGCCTCAAGATGTATAGCCTCAAGCAAACTTCTGTGTTAAATTTGGTCGTTTGCACTATAGCCTAAAGATTTATAGCCTCAGCTAGACTTCTTTGTTAAATTTGGTCGTTTGCACTATAGTCTCAAGATTTATAGCCTCACGTAGACTTCTATGATAAAAGAGGTGGTTTGTACTTTGGGGACAATGGGAATATAACATGGGAATGTCACCTGTAGATCAATGGAAATTGAACATGGGTGACGTCATGGGGTTTATAGGGTCACAACTATTTATAGGGTGAAATGCATTTATAGGGACAAAGGTTAATAGGGACAAACATAGACATACAGAAACAAACAAATACACATCTAACCAAAGAAGATGGAAACACACAGAAAAGAAGACAGAGATGTTTCAAAGAAAGACTCACAGACAGAATAGAGACTAAAAAAAGAAAAGTCTATTGTATGGGTATAAACATTTATTCAAATGTATACATGGGCTCTACGGCCTGTGCTTTGGTCTAAGCACTATCCATTTAATACATACAAATTTGGACATTGAAACAAACCTATTCACAAGTTATATATTTCTTGGTTCTAGAAAACTACTTTTAACAATTAAAGTTCATGCCTTCAAAATAAAAAACATATACAACGTATATGCATTTCATAAAAGAATGACATTTTTCATATTACAATTAATGTCCATTTTTGAGAAAAAGCTAAAACAGGAAACAAACGTTCAAATAGAACAAAGTTCGTGCTTTTCTTTTTATCAGTCACACACGTTGTTTTTAAATATGGTCAGCTACAACTTGTGTCCCAGCGTAGATGTTTTCCATCACGTACTCCCTTTCATCTGTAGATCTGTTGGTATATCCATCGTGCTAGGTACACTTATCGACAAGCAGATCAATGGTGGTTATTGTCTTCTTCCCATGGAGGTACAACGTATGCCATATAAATGGTCACTTTTCCATTGGTGATGTCAAATTCTTCTCTCATTGTCTGCACGTCTTCAATAGCCCTCAATAGTTTGGAAGAAGTTAATTCCGCAGGTGTACTAAACCCGAGACATACAGGGGAGTTCAAACTGTCGTGATACACAGATAGGCTCAAACGACCTCCATCTTTGATTTGACACTGACGTTTGAGTTCCTCTAACAGTGAGTCAAATAAGTCCGTAATGAAACCTGCTGCTTTCTCGGCTGGAACGTCAGACGCAAAGTCTTTAAATTTCACCGTGTAGGTGTGAGTTGTTGTCCTAAATTTCCGCGAAGTCGCCGTCTGATTCATTTTGGATGCTAAAATACTCCTTTAGGTCTACTGAATCCTTTTCCTTCTTCGACACACTTTGATGTGACGGTATGGTGGTGAAAGAGGTCAATGATGTTTGTTCCTTCTCTTTTTTCATCTGCGTAGAGTGATCCATCTTTCTCGGCGTTTGTCCTCGCAGTGAAGTGTCGTTCTTGGAAGTCGTCCCTTTTTTATACTGGGTGATATCAGCATGTCCATAAGGTAAAGTCTTGTGGTCTGGAAGTCGCACTGGTTGCACGTAGTTTGCCATGGCGTTAGTAAATAAACAACTAAGATGTGGTACTGCATTGGTGATGTGATGGTGAGGCACAGCATCGCACTCGAGTTTCTCGTTGGGCTTGAGTCCTACGTTCAATACTTGCTGTGTGAAAGGATTCATCTTTCTCGCTTGGCGTTTGTAGTGACAATGAACTATCGGTCCTGGACGTTGTCCCTTTTTATATACTGACCAATATCGGCGTGACCGTACGGTAAAGTGAAGTGGTTGGGAAGCCGTACTCGCTTCTGGTACACGATTTGATAGACTTTTTCCAAGAGTCGACTGACAATTTGGTGTGTGGGTAAACGTACAATCTTTTTCGGTTCGTAGGTGGTCACTTTAAAATTTCCATCCTGTCCAGACTGCAAGGCTTCTTTCAATACGCTAAAGTTCACCACTTCACTGGTGCGATAATTGAGAGTCAATCCTTTCACTTTACACTCCGTGTGCACTTTTCCTTGTTTGTCTCGGTATTTGTAGCCGTAATTTTTGGGACCGCCACTTGCAAAACTTATAATCTTGTCGTCGGGATGCTCGTCCGTCCAGGCTCCTAAACGGTCTCCTTCGATGTCAGGGTGGCAGTGACCCAGGCGATCGATGTAGATGCAACTGTCCGTGTCAAAATACAGCACACGATCTCCTAACGGGTGTAAAGCTTCGTACAGTTTTAAGCGAGCATGGGCTGTCACGTAGGCTGCAATGATGACATTTCCAAATTCGTCGGCTTCTACAAAGTCCAGTTCTTCTTCGTAATTGACTAAGATCAAGTCCTCATGAACGACGTGCACGTGTTTCATGTATTTGGTTTTGTCGTGAATCATCTGGAAATAGCGAGAAGGTTCTGTCAAATACTCCGTCTTGGGTAAACACGGTCGTTGTGCCATTTTGCCCCACAAGCAATTTAACATCACTTTGGCAAACGATCGCCTTCCTTCGTTTTTCTCCACATGGTCTAAAGGGATGCCTTCCTGCTCCCAGTATTTCTCTTTGAATTTCTTTTGGTCTTCGGGAGTGTGACACCAGGAAGGATAGCCACTGGCTTCTTGTTTCAGTTTTAAAAAGGCATTCACGTAGTCTGCGAAAATGCCTTTCTGAGTCTCGTCGCCCTTGTGATATTTGTCTGTCTTGGGAAAGTGGTAAATTTCGTACACTTCTAACAGTTGGTATCCCAGGTCCAGAGCTTTGAACAATTCCACGCTAACCCACGTTCCCGTCAAGGCACGTTCTTGCTGGGTGTGCTGACAAGGTTGGTCTTGGTTGCACGTTTCGGCACAAGTACGGCACAAGGGAAACATCAGTTTTCCTTGGCAATGGTGAGGTAAAACGGGATGGTACAAGTTCGTGGGAGGCAACACTTTGCACTTGATCAGTCCTTCGTATTGGCGAATGTTATCCACGTCGATGTGTTCCGTCAGCAATTGCGGGTGCCCTGCGGGAAAGTGACAATATTTGCACACGTAAGGATACAGCGAACACACGTCCAAGTATTTGATTTCTTCTCCTTTCTCCTCGTCGGCTTGGTACAGCAAACAGGTGGCATTCGTCCGTTCTCCGTACAAACTGTCCCTCGGGTTCAGAGGGTCCACCAACTTGTAACTTTCCACGATTCGCTTAAACTCGGGATCGGTTTTCAATCGCTGATCGTACTCGTGTTCCCACATTTCTACCACTTGGTATCCTTGCTGTTCTAACTTCAGGCGACGCTGACAGGTGGCCTCGTACAAGTCTTCCATAGTCCGTTGTAAAAGCTGATTTTTAGTGTTGCGTTGAGGGTAACAGATGGGGCATCCGTGAAATAAGCAGCCGTTAAACTCGTACACGATCTGGGGGTTTTCTAAGTCCCAACCATCCACCGAATACGTTCCAATGGTCTTTTCACCTCCTCCGTTGCGAGCATGTTGGATCCATTTGACTTCCTTGTCGCACAAGTAATGTAGCCAGCGTAGGGCTTTGACCGAGTATTGACGTTTGACAAAGTTCGTCGTTTGAGGACTTATGACAGCTAGGGTGTTTCCGGGCATGAATCGTTGGCGGTACACTAAGGAACACGCTTTGGCAATGGTGCAGGCTTCTTTCAAAGGATCGATCCCTCCGTGTTCCATGAACAGTTCTCGAAATTTTCCACAGCAACGCCGTAAAATGTCCACATCCTGAGCATTTTGATCCACAATGCTTGTGTTGCTCTCGATTGTTATAGCCATAATCACATTTCTCACAGTAATAACCGTATCCCAGGAATGCAGTGATACTGATGATGGCATCGAAATGTTCATCGTGATGATAGACGTGAATGTTATTTCCGTCTTTGAAATCACCGAACGTCCTAAAGTGACTTTGAACGGAGCCAAACTCATCTACATGCAAGTGGGACAAGTGCAGTTTAAAGATTCGATGAGTTACTTCGCCATGCCTTTGAGCCGCATGCCTAAAACGTTTGGAATGACAGAAATGGCCAAAGGCTATTTTCCGCATTTTTTCAATACCGAAGTCAATCAACACGCCGTTCTACCCCATTTGCCTGAGGCTCACAACTACGACCCTGACAACATGCACACCGAACAACGAGAAGCTTTCTACGTTTGGTACCAGACTCACGCGTCGGACCCCTTCGACTTTCAGGAAGAAATGTTAAAATATTGTCGTTCCGACGTGGACATTTTACGGCGTTGCTGTGGAAAATTTCGAGAACTGTTCATGGAACACGGAGGGATCGATCCTTTGAAAGAAGCCTGCACCATTGCCAAAGCGTGTTCCTTAGTGTACCGCCAACGATTCATGCCCGGAAACACCCTAGCTGTCATAAGTCCTCAAACGACGAACTTTGTCAAACGTCAATACTCGGTCAAAGCCCTACGCTGGCTACATTACTTGTGCGACAAGGAAGTCAAATGGATCCAACATGCTCGCAACGGAGGAGGTGAAAAGACCATTGGAACGTATTCGGTGGATGGTTGGGACTTAGAAAACCCCCAGATCGTGTACGAGTTTAACGGCTGCTTATTTCACGGATGCCCCATCTGTTACCCTCAACGCAACACTAAAAATCAGCTTTTACAACGGACTATGGAAGACTTGTACGAGGCCACCTGTCAGCGTCGCCTGAAGTTAGAACAGCAAGGATACCAAGTGATAGAAATGTGGGAACACGAGTACGATCACCGTTTGAAAACCGATCCCGAGTTTAAGCGAATCGTGGAAAGTTACAAGTTGGTGGACCCTCTGAACCCGAGGGACAGTTTGTACGGAGAACGGACGAATGCCACCTGTTTGCTGTACCAAGCCGACGAGGAGAAAGGAGAAGAAATCAAATACTTGGACGTGTGTTCGCTGTATCTTTACGTGTGCAAATATTGTCACTTTCCCGCAGGGCACCCGCAATTGCTGACGGAACACATCGACGTAGATAACATTCGCCAATACGAAGGACTGATCAAGTGCAAAGTGTTGCCTCCCACGAACTTGTACCATCCCGTTTTACCTCACCATTGCCAAGGAAAACTGATGTTTCCCTTGTGCCGTACTTGTGCCGAAACGTGCAACCAAGACCAACCTTGTCAGCACACCCAGCAAGAACGTGCCTTGACGGGAACGTGGGTTAGCGTGGAATTGTTCAAAGCTCTGGACCTGGGATACCAACTGTTAGAAGTGTACGAAATTTACCACTTTCCCAAGACAGACAAATATCACAAGGGCGACGAGACTCAGAAAGGCATTTTCGCAGACTACGTGAATGCCTTTTTAAAACTGAAACAAGAAGCCAGTGGCTATCCTTCCTGGTGTCACACACCCGAAGACCAAAAGAAATTCAAAGAGAAATACTGGGAGCAGGAAGGCATCCCTTTAGACCATGTGGAGAAAAACGAAGGAAGGCGATCGTTTGCCAAAGTGATGTTAAATTGCTTGTGGGGCAAAATGGCACAACGACCGTGTTTACCCAAGACGGAGTATTTGACAGAACCTTCTCGCTATTTCCAGATGATTCACGACAAAACCAAATACATGAAACACGTGCACGTCGTTCATGAGGACTTGATCTTAGTCAATTACGAAGAAGAACTGGACTTTGTAGAAGCCGACGAATTTGGAAATGTCATCATTGCAGCCTACGTGACAGCCCATGCTCGCTTAAAACTGTACGAAGCTTTACACCCGTTAGGAGATCGTGTGCTGTATTTTGACAAGGACAGTTACATCTACATCGATCGCCTGGGTCACTGCCACCCTGACATCGAAGGAGACCGTTTAGGAGCCTGGACGGACGAGCATCCCGACGACAAGATTATAAGTTTTGCAAGTGGCGGTCCCAAAAATTACGGCTACAAATACCGAGACAAACAAGGAAAAGTGCACACGGAGTGTAAAGTGAAAGGATTGACTCTCAATTATCGCACCAGTGAAGTGGTGAACTTTAGCGTATTGAAAGAAGCCTTGCAGTCTGGACAGGATGGAAATTTTAAAGTGACCACCTACGAACCGAAAAAGATTGTACGTTTACCCACACACCAAATTGTCAGTCGACTCTTGGAAAA
>JAECUM010021299.1:0-56477 GCA_016617855.1 Megalonaias nervosa | reverse complement strand
ATATATATAAATGGTTCAATATTATCTTATGATTCAGAAATATTGGAGTCTAACAAGAAAGAGCTTCAAAGTATGAGAAAAGAAAAGCTTCGAGGAAGTATTATTAGATCCAGAGTAAAATGGATAGAAGAGGGTAGAAACTATTGCCCTCTAGAAAATAGAAACTATGCGAATAAAATAATTGCAACATTAATTATAGATGAAAATAAAATTATTACTAATCAGTTTGATATTTTTGATGAAGTCAAAGAGTATCATAATAATCTTTAAAACGAGAAAAAAGTGATGGAAATCTTCCACCGCCTATTCCTCATTATGCAGACTATTATAATAATCTTTAACGTCCCTTAGAATATCACATTTTACCTAAAGACCACTATAATATGGAACCATATATTGCAATCAAATCTGAAAAGAAAGAAAAATTTAGATTTATTTGGGAACAGTGGAAACTATTATTCCTCCAGCAAAAAAGAATCATGTTTTATAATTCAAACGAATGTTTAATAGCACCGTGTCACAGTGTAAAATGTGTTTGTAATATAAGCAAGGAGTTAACCAAAAGTATTTTAACAATCCAAGAGGTTCATTTGACCGAGCGATGTCAAACCCTGGCGCGATTTCGCTATAAGCCATAAGTTTCCCCTAATTCCAAAGACCTGTATACAACTACTGTTGTAAACTGGAAAGTCCAACGTGTCCATTCTGTAAATAATTTTACTCTAATTAATACAAGACCACAGATCTCACAACTTTCCAATTCTCTATCAACCGCACAACTGTATGGTTTCTCTTTATTAACTTTCCGTAACGTACCGTCAGCATTTCACGCCGTAAAACTACTACTCAACCAACTAATACAAGGAACTATTTTTACTACGCCACCTTAGACCAGTCAAATCATGGTTTTAAGCCACATTTTGCCTGTAACTTTGCATCACATTTATCACCACGGCAACAATAAACGGCGCCTGCTGACGACGGAACAATCCCTTCTCGTTTATTCCATTGTGTAAATTTACCAGTCTCCAATCATAAATACTGCACCTGGAGTCAAACAATCAATGTACACAACTAGACTTTAATAGGGACTATTGAACTACAGGGACACTCATGCGGCTCTGACCTGAATTCACCAAAAGTAAAACATGGCATCATGGAAACTCACTAACACTTCACTCCATGACGTTTGATGCTAGCAATTGGCTATTTCGGTCTGAGGACTATATTCCCAGCACCGACGTACCATAATTAAACAAGTAATCGCAAACATCTAAGAAATCCTTAAAACGGAGTGTTATAAGAAAATTTACTCCAAATTTATTACAATATTTAATCGAGTCTGATTTGATTGTAAACAGAAACAAAAGACTATAATATCAAAAAGTCTCTGTTACCTAGACATAGTATACTTGTAGAAGAGATTGTGTAGTATATGAATGTGCGCACGTGTGCTTGCATGTGTATGTTGGTTTATTTCTCCAGTATTGTCTCTAGATTATGCTATTTTATAAGGTAACCTGGAATGGTTCCCCGACTCAGTGGTCAACTTATTACGGGGACAATAAAAAAGCCACAGGTATTTATATTCCTCACAGAGATGGTGTTTCCGCAAGATGTACATTTAAACTGATTGCAATTACACGATCCAAGAATTTATTAAATTGACATTTAGTTCCAGGTTTTACTGTTCACAAAGAAAACATTCAAGTTTTCTTGGAAAGTGTTAGCATATAGTACAATCAACAATTCCAGGTACATTTCGGTGTCAGAACCTTCCGTTCTAAACACAATTCCAGTATAGTCATTTTCTTGTAGAAAACACAGCAGATCGTTCAGAAACAGTGACAATAATATCGGCGAGAGATTTCTACCTTTCCTAACACCCCAAAGAACTAAAAAAAACGATACTATTGTTGATTTGATATTTTGATATAAATCGTGAATAATTCTATTTAAAAAAACTTGCTATTTATCTTGTTTTTCAATAATATTTTCCTAAGAATCAAAAGCATTGATAAAGACAATAAAGGAGCAAAATAAGTTTTCCTTGTGTTTCAAGATGTCTGATAATACATGTAAAGAAAATATATGGTCTGTTGCCGAGTACCCAGCACGAAATCCAGCTTGGTTTTCTGCTAAAATTTTCTGATGGTCGAGAAAAAGTTCGATCCTTGAGTTCACAATGGCGGTAAATAGCTAAGGATAGTTACTGCTCGGTAACTTTCGGGTTTGGAGGGATCCCCGCTATGCTTATAAACTGGCCTTACGATACCTTCAAGCCACGATTCTGGGGCAAAAAACCCTGAATCAAGTACCAAATTAAAAAAAAAGAGATATAGACGGTCATTAGTAAGTTTTAGGTGTTGTTTTAAATATTCGTTGGATATACTGTCAATCGGAATTTGTAGAGCTTTTAAAGATTTCCTCCACAGTTATCAGTGAATTCAATATTTTATCATAGTTGTCTAAGTCCCTGTCCAGATGGTCGAGTTTGCTGGGCATGTCTTTATCAGTGTTCTCATTACAGTCTTTAAAATAGTTATATATCATACCTAGTGTTATGCTTGAATTATCATCATGATTATTTTCCAGAAATCTCCCGGGATTTAATTTTCAGTCCTCTGAGCTTTACATGTATACTGTAATTATACTTATTAACATGGAACTTCATGATTCGCTTATATTTACTTGCACTTTTGACATTACGGTTATTCATTTGTCAAGGATAACTATTAGAAATTTATTTTGTTAAGAGGTATTTTTTCGCGCAATGTGACACTGTCTTGCAAGCCACATATTGTTTTTAATTAGATTATTTTCATTTTTGTGCTGCTTTTAGAATTTGGAAAACTTTCATCCGCTGAAATCGAGAAATAATTTCGATATGCTTGAGCAGATATTGTTGGTAGTGTCTTTGTCTATCTCAGTTTTATCCGCGTGTGTATTCTGTATACTTCCAGAGCGTTTACGTTCTCGGTATCCATGTTTTTAATATAATGTCATTTCCGCTTTTAATTCCACCTTCTTTTGTTTATAGTGTCACGAGTCTATGCTCTTAAAATAAGTAACAGAAAAAGAGTGAAGACAAAAAGCTTTGTAAAATTTAACAAATAAATTATTTCCCTAGAATACAAAGTGAAAATGAGAAAAAAGACCTTACGATTTTACGAATTAAATCCCAAAATAATCAAAGAATTAAAAATAGAAGTGCTAGTAATAAAGAGTCCTGAATGAAACTGAGTTCGAGTCCCGATAAAATCCGAAATGAAGGCGATGACGTCTGTTGTGGTCAGCGAAGTGCTGCTGTGTCAACAGTCTCTTGCTGAATCACAGAAAATATTATTCCAGTTTTGAATTCAGTATAAATTCCAATAAATGTCTTTATCCAAGAATTTTGTCAGAGCACGTTTGTATTTCCAGGGAAAAGAATCACTTGAATTCAACAATTTGAAGAAAATAAATTCAACCCAAACTGGTCACAACATAATACAATTTAACGAGTCAAGTGTTTTAAGCCCAACTGAATAAACCTTTATGAAAACAACAGTTATACGACTAATTAAGACGCAAAACAGATTCACGGACGAGGGTCAAAAGTTCATTCTTCTGGAAAAAAATAGAAGTTTGTTATCAATTGATATATGCTACTTGTCACGTAGTCCAGGTATGACCTTGAATCAGCTTAATGATTCTTACTCTGAGAGAGATAAAACGAAAATAAAATAAAAAGTTGTTTACCAAAACTGTCACTGATTTTGGAACAAGGTCAAGAACTAGATACAATGTTTCTATTATTAGTTGTTTATAAAAATTATTTTAAAAAATTCTGGACAATGTCAGCTCCAGTAAACAATGTTACATTACAATAGCATGTAATGGAATTTTATAATAATTAAAACTAACAACAAACAATTAAATTAAATATACATGACAATAGTCACTAGATGTTTTGTGTGAGTCCTTCTGATTGTCTACAGAACCAGCGATTTTTAGGGTAGCTGTAAGAAGCGAGTGTGTATGTGTGTGTGTGTGTGTGTGTGATTTAGATTTTTAACGTAGCTTTAACAGTTTTTCAGTCAGACATGTAGCATGATGTCCCATCCGGTCACATTATCCTGACACCGGGCCGACCAGTCCTAACACTAACCTCTTAATGCTGAGCGTCAAGCGAGGCAGCTGTTAGTACTATTTTTTAGAAGTCTTTGGTATGACTCGGCCGGGGTTCGAACCCGCGACCTCCCGCATCCGAGGAGGACGCTCTAACCACTAGGCCACCGGAGCGGTCTGTAAGAAGCGAATGTCCATCTGAATAGAATGTCTCAAGTTCGTTCACACTAAAGTTGTCAACGTACTAAAGAGCTTTGACTGATACCAAGGAATAATCAATCACAGAAACATCACGGAAAGTAAGCGCTCCAAAAACTTTATCATTTTCGCATCTTCTATTCAAAATAAGCAGGTTGCTAGTTTTACAAATTTCAGTGTAAATTATTACTCTCATTATTCAATATTTTGTCTTGCGAACTTCTCTTTTGCGTCAGACAATATTCTTCTAGAGATAACGTGATATATAACAGTCCTGCAGCGAAAATCATCTATTTCCTTTGGTAGCAAGCTTATGCCAACCACTTGCCACTTATCCAGTTAAATAAACCGTCTTATTCTTTCAAATATGTTGACATATTTATAAATAAGTCTCTTAACAAAAGAAACATGTCATCCTTTGGAAAGTCTAAGTCGACATATCCATTTATTTATGCCGACCTACTACGACCATAATTTGACCAAGTATCGTCTCAATACCCACTTATACCACCTACAGTGGTATATTTCTGCTACCTAAGTCGGTGAATCATTCAAATGTGTCGGTGTAGCTACAAATAGGACGCAACATAAGTTGACAAATCTAAATCGGAGGGAGATGTAACGTCTTTTCTATGTCGACTTATTAACAGGTTAAGGTGACCAAAGGTCATGTTAATGCCAAAATATGCCATCCACTTTGACAACCCAAATTAGTCGACATAACGTTGAAAACATGGCGACGTAATTAAAATAATCCATTGCACTACACTAGTGATTAGTTTATCATAAATCAGGATACATTTTTCTTTATATTTTTTATTTTTGATTAGGTGTTGTAGATATATTGATTCTTCAGTCCATTACTTGTATTTGTCCAGTATGTTACGTACTTCATGGGATCTTTGTTACAAGTGACTTACGCGTGATGAAAACTCGCCAAGGATGTCGCGCCTTCTTATATTCTTTTATTTTTGTCTCAACAGCATTTTGAGACATGGCCATCATTAATCCGGTAGCGATTGCAGATTGTGTGGTATAGGTTTCTGCTAAACTGCTTGCACATTAGGTACAGGGATAAATCCATGCACGGAAGCTTGTGAGACACTAGGTTCTGCAAAATTCTTGTCACAGATCTGACCAAAATAACGTTTAAATTTCAATGTTTCATTGGATAATACGATTTTACGCACTAGTCCGTATTTTGTTTCCGTGTTCTGTTCATTTTAAGTATTAGTTAGGAAAAAACGACGCCTTTTTCAGTCCTATACAAATAACAAATAACATTCATTTACTCGTTCATTCTACAGGATTTTCCGTTGTCATTGTTGCTGCTAGACCTTTAGAGAAAATACGAGTTGGTTGTTTGTATATTTCAGTACCATGTCCCAATAGTTAATATGATATATTGAGGAATTGGTGACTGGAATGGCATCACAACTGCTCTCATTTCTAAAACATTCTCAGATGATAGGGAATGAGTGCTATTGTCAATTGCTTTAGTGCATATTTTTGTTTCAAATTTATAAAAAGTTTCAAATTTAGTTGTTCTTTCAACGTGAGCTTAAGTGCACAAAATAGTTTTCGATTTGAATTCTGGGAGAATCGTTGTATTTTTCATGGTCAGATTTCATTGGGGTGTTGTAAAGCAGTGACATGTATGGAGATACCAGCAAGGACAGGGACACATTAATACGTAAGCTAGCGTGCAGAGACAGTCCGTGTGTGTATGTGTGTGTGTGTGTGTGGGGGGGGGTCACTATAACTAAATAATTACGGATTGGGTTCTAGATATTCAGTCTAAATCTGGAATTAAAAAGTGATTGTACACACATACAATGCATGGCTAAAGATAACTTGCAAGTTATGTGATTTATTACATTTAAATACTGTTATAAATCCCTGAACGTTCTCACCAGTCCCAGTCCCGGTTCCAAAGGATGGGAACATCAGAAAGTCACCTGTCCGATAAAAAATGTTACATTACTTGAATCATCACTTTACATATGGGATATATAATTTGGATCAGTTTTCTATCTACTCACCAATCAGCACAGTGACTAAAGGGAAATTTAAAAACGTAGCCATCAGTTTTCGTTATTCAAAAGCCTCAGACCAACAGAAGGTAACACTACCTAATTCTTAATTTGTCAATAAACATTACACCATCCCAAACGTGGCACACCATAGGCTTTTATTTGTTAAAAAAAATAGACCATCAAATCTATTTTCATTCAAGACATAATCATGACAGAACACGCTGTCGCTTCGTGCGCCATGGATGCTATCATAACGGTTTCTTAAGTCAGTCATATGAAGGGCTGCCAGTCCTCGCTGCTGGTGACAAAAAAGCAGCAGAAGTGTCACGTGATCCCATTGGCACGTTGGCAGAGAACATGACCAAGACTGGTATTGCCTGAAACACGCTGTGCCGTAAAAGGGAGGCCAGCCAAAAAGTAGCCACTCTGGTTCGAAATATTTCTGCAAGCTTGACCGCTGAATCTGCGGCCAAGACTATGCCGTCTTAAACACACGATGTTCTCGCCACCCTGGTACAACCTGTCGATGCGAGCATGGCCTTATGTTTAGGCTTTCGTCCCTTGCCATATCAGAAGATAGCCGTAAGGTGACATACCTCTTGCAATGGAATTTTTCAAAGACATACAAAATCCCGCCTTTGATATGACCTGCAGTACAACTTGTACTGATGGTACACGATACCCAATCAAAATGGTCGTGTAGAGCTCAGCTGCGGGACACCTTGAGCTAGTTTCTTCCGGTGAAAGCTTGCGGCCCGCGAGCCACGTGTTTGAGACCCCTGATTTAGAAGGTGCTGATCTATCTCAGCCGCTGAAAACTAAAACGCCTATTGTACTTGATCCTAGAAACTAACTCCGCGGGTGGCGGTACCAAGCGTGCTGCTTGCACTGCTGACACTGTCTGTAGCGTTTCGCGTGTTTATGGCACGGCTGTTGCCAACAGTAACAGTCAGGTAGTCTGGAGCAAAGTAAAAAATTACATGCTCTTGTTTTAGTCCATGTTAGCCACCGCCATCTAGTTGGCGGCGTTGAAAATAGCACTGAGGTGCAGTCCGTCAATAGCATACTAGTGACTGATGACTCACTCTCCTAACAAAGGACTAGCGACGACTGGCTTCTGTCCGAGGTGCAGCAGTCGAGAGAAAGGTTCGCACAGGAAAAGATAGTGCGTAAGCGTCTGGAGGTAACAGAAGGAGCCGACGGCATGGAGGCATCTCCTGACGCTGATAAAGGAAACGAAAGAGAAATGCCCATCCGTTTTAAAGCCATCGTTTGGTGCCGGCCTTGAGGAAACTCCTGCCTCTAATTTTTGTCCATAGAGGTGAGGAGGGAGCCAGTGTGCCGACGGCGCCTGCCAGCTTTTGTAGTGTTACGGCGCTGGTTCCCGTTAACTCCATGCTCCTTTCGTATCCACCTCGCGCAAAAATTAACTGGTGGCTTGTGGACGGCGTGTATTTATACCATTTCAATAAGATTTTGATTTTGAAGTGAATTTAGTTGTTTATTTGAATTACTGAATAAATGGATATTCATTACAATGGCTAAACTGCCACTCTTTCATCCCCACCCAAACCACCCGGCTGTCTCTGTATGTTAGTTTACGTATTAGTGTGTTCATGTCTTGACCATATCTGTATACATACCTTGCCTGTATCTGCATACTTACCTTTCCTGTACCTGCATATATACCTTGCCTGTATCTGCATAATGTCTTGCCTGTATCTGCATACATGTCCTGCCTGTATATGCATACATGTCCTGCCTGTATCTGCACACGTCTTGCCTGTATCTACATACATACCTTGCCTGTATCTGCATACATACCTTTCCTGTACCTGCATATATACCTTGCCTGTATCTGCATAATGTCTTGCCTGTATCTGCATATGTGTCCTGCCTGTATATGCATACATGTCCTGCCTGTATCTGCACACGTCTTGCCTGTATCTGCATACATACTTTGCCTGTATCTGCATACATACTTTGCCTGTATCTGCATAATGTCTTGCCTATATATACGTACATGTCCTGCTTGTATCTGCACACATGTCCTGCCTGTATCTGCAAAAGTCTTGCCTGTATCTGCATAATACCTTGCCTGTATCTTCATACATACTTTGCCTATATCTGCATAATGTCTTGCCTGTATCTACATACATACCTTGCCTGTATCTGCATACATGTCCTGCCTGTATTTGCATACGTGTCCTGCTTGTATCTGCATGCTTGTCTTGCCTGTATCTGCATACATGTCTTGCCTGTCTTACACATCTTTAAACTCTGACCATGAAAACTAAAATAAAGTCCTCCAGGAATTCATGGCAAAAGCTATTACTTGAGCGCAGAAGCTCACATTAAAAAGAACTTTATTTGAAACTTTATTTTCTAAATTTATACTAAACAATACAAATTCAATTCACAAGTCGCTCCTTCCATAGCATCTGACAAATGTTTTACAGAGGAGAGCGGCTGTGTTGCCATGGAAAACCCCATTTCTTAATACCTATAGAAACTTTTGGGCCACATACTGAAAACATATAATCAAATAATTAATACCTATAGAAACTTTTGGGCCACATACTGAAAACATACAATCAAATAATTAATACCTATAGAAACTTTTGGGCCACATACTGAAAACATACACTCAAATAATTAATACCTATAGAAACTTTTGGGCCACATACTGAAAACATACAATCAAATAATTCGTACTTTCTCTAAAGGTCAAGCAGCAACGACGACAACAGAAAGTCCTGTGGAACTAACGAATGAATGAATGTTTTGTCTTATTATTAAGGTCTGATAATGATGTTTGTCAGCTATTTTGTTCAAGTTACAAAAACTTAATAAAAAGAGAATAACAGCACACGGAAACAAAATAGAAATTGCCAATTTTCTTTATTATTTGCAATTGTGGATCATAATTATAGTAATCAGTGAAAATCACATTATCTGATGAAATATTGAAAATTAAATGTTATTTCGGCCAGATTTCTAAAACGTGTTCTGCACAACCAGGTGTCTCACCTGATTACGTGCAATCACGTATCCCTGTACCTAGAGTGCAAACAGTTTAGCACAAAACTATACCACACAACGTTGACGTTGACTGCGCTGCTACAATCGCTACCGGATTTGTGATGGCCATGTCTCAAAATGCAGTTGAGACAAAAGGAAAAGAATATAAGGATGCACAAAATCCTTGGCGAGTTTTCATCATAATTCCCTCATAACAAAATTACACGGTTTTGTAACGGTCCCTTGAAATACGAAACTAATATTAGACAAACACATGTAATAGCATCTATCTATCTGCAACACGTGACGAAAATATAAACAGAACGAAGACGCTTTAGCATCCTGGGAAATGCAATACAGATTGCATATGTTGGTATTACCACGACCTTTGATCGACTTTTCCTGTTAATAAGACGACACAGAAATGACGTTATGTCGCCTTAAGATTTTGATTAATCGACTCATTTCGGTGTTAAGACGACTTATCGGAACGACTAAGACGGCTTATTTAAGTGATAAGTGGCGTTAGTATGCGGTCACTGATGGCATAGTGGACATTAACGCCGCCACAGGTCAAATTATTCTCTTATTTAATAGACGTAAATAAATGGATATGTCGGTTGATATACTACAAAGTTTAATTTATTTTTCGTTTTGAGACGACTTATTTACAATTATGTCAACACATCTAAATGATTAAGTCGTTTTACTTAAGTGGATAAGTGGCAAGTGGTTGGCGGAAATCTGCCACCATGATTTCTAGATAGTCCTCTTTTGCGTGTGTTCCTGCATTAAAATCTCCCATTAAAAACACATACTAATGTGAAGTGCGCATGAGATATTTCTAATTGGAACATATTTAATTCGTCTGCAATATTAAATCGTGATTCATGGGGGGAGGGGGCATAAACCGCACCAAAGATTAGGTCCTCATCAATTATTGATTAATGGACCTTTTAATGTCTAACCAGAAAATGTTGGGGGTTTCCATAAGTAATGATGACGTGCTTATTCTAAATGATAATGCTCCCATAGGACGCTTTTTAAAATCATTGTCTGTCTGTCTGTCTGTGTGTATGTATGTATGTATGTATGTATGTATGTATGTATGTATGTGAAAGTTTCTTTTGGAGGGGTTAATATCAATGTATCCTGATCGCCACGCAAAGCTATTCTCATTCATATCCTTTACCTTAAACAGCAATACCAAAATTAAATTTACACAGTTACTAGGAAACCTCTCGGCAGTATGCACTCATTATATCAACATGTAACGAACATATGCAAGGTTGTATATCTGGAGATGAGACGCATCAGCTCCATTCGCAAGTTTTTTTTCGGCTGATGCCGTGTTCCTTAATACTTTCAAAACTAGACTACTGTTATTCGCTTCTATCTAGTTTGTCCCAGTATCCACAACATAAACTTCAATAAGTTCAAAACACGGATGCTGCGATCATCTGAAGCACTGAGCACATCCCCTTGGTCTGTAACCTTCACTGGCTACCCTTTCGATCCAGAATCAAACAAAATATTTGTTCACTATGCAACATTTCGTTGACTGGCTCCAGTCCAATAAACCATAAACCTATATGACCGCATTCATGTGTACACTTCATCTAAAAACTTAGGTTCCTATTCCGACCCTCGCATTCTCACTGTTTCCACTGTAAAAACAAGTCATACGGACAACGAACTTTTGCCTACCAGGTTCCAGCTACATGGAACGAATTGCCCATAGATCTTATACACAATGATACTGCGATCTCATTCAAAAGTGCTCTTAAAACTCGCATATTTCGACTACAAGAACAGAAATTAAAGACTTAATATTTACTACGTTAATTACTGTCGGCATGTTTTTGTTTTGTAATTTCATGGTGTTTTTTGTGATCTTGTATATTTTGTATGTGTAATTTAACAGTAATAAGCACTTTGATCCTCTAAAGATTAGGAGGTGTACTAGGTTATTATTATTATTATTATTATTATTATTATTATCAGATATAATAGTATTTTTTTCAAGTAATTCGTTGATTCTTAAACTAAGCTTGGATAATATGATTAATTCTTTATTTTGAGGGAATTTGCATTGTAGTATTAACGTTTGCAACTATTCATATCAACATTTTAAAATTCATCGGACCGTTTTGATACCTCTCAATAAATGCTATATAACACATTAAAAAGGAACATAAGTTTTAGGCACGCAAATGTTTATCGAAAATACTTCGTTTGTTTTGAAGGTAAGTAAAAGTGGATATTGAATGTTAAAAAATGTGCCAAAAGTCCAGTTATAACAACGTCATACAACATGCTAATTGTAATAGAGTCCATGCAATAGGCCAAGACCGATCCGGTGGCCTAGTGGTTAGAGCGTCCGCCTCGGATGTAGGAGGTCGCGGGTTCGAACCCTGGCCGAGTCATACCAAGGACATAAAATATGGCTAAGCGCTCAGCATTAAGAGGTTAGTGTTAGGACTGGTCTGCATGGTGTCAGGATGTGACTGGGTGGGACATCATGCTACATGTCGGCGGTATGATGCCCCAGTGCTAGACATCACTATAAACTGCCACACTGCAGACATTGTAGCGATATGAATGAAAAATTGTTAAAGCTTTGTTAAAAACCAAATCACACACACACACACACACACACACACACACACACACACACACACACACACACACACACACACACGACCAGTTGTAATAGAGTCCATAAAATAGACCAACTGTAACAGAATCCATACAATATATAAGTTCTAACATGTTCCATATAATAAGCCAGTTGTAATAGAGGCCGTGATAAGGCCAGTTGTAATATTGTCCATACAATAGGCCAGTTGTAATAGAGGTCATAATTTGGCCAGTGACAATATAATCCATACAATACACCAGTTGTAAGAGAGTCAATAAATAAATAATAAGGCAAGTGGTAATAGAGTCCATACAATAGGCCAGTTGTAACAGAATTCATATGATATTTTAGATGTAATGACGATCATAATTTGGCTAGTTTTAACAGAGTCCATGCGATAGCTGTAATCGAGTCCATAATGAAATCCCTAGTACGATAATTTGCAAAGTGTCTCGCGTGTCAGAAGTTGGATATATAAATGCTTGTTTCAAATGTGTATGTAATCGTGGTTACGTTTGCGGGGAGGGATGTTGTGCGTGTGCCTGTGCGTGTGCGAGAGAGAGAGAGAGAGAGAGAGAGAGAGAGAGAGAGAGAACGTACACTGGAAAGCATAATCCGCATGTTCGCTGTCATCTATCCCCATAACAACCACATTCGGTTTCCTTCCTTCCCCAGTAGCAGACATTGTTTAGTGGTCTCCTCGTTTCTTTAGCCTGTCGCTGTGGAAGATTTACTGCGTTGTGGCCTTCTGTCGAGCTTACAAGCATAATCCCTTATGGCAGATAGCTACGCAAGTTCCAAGAACCAGGCTATATGATACACTTTTTACAACATCGGCGGCGCTACACACCTTCGTATTTTGCATATGTCAGATTTTTAAAGAAAAGGATTTCCCCGGTTTTCTTCACTTGTTATACTGGTTATTTAGAAAAAAGACTTGCATACCTTAGGAACTGCTAAATGGATTTTTCGTTCCCTTTAGTTTGGTGTTTGATTGATGGGTGTATAATGGGTTATCGAGTATACAGCTTGGCCTTACTTCATTCGTGCTCTTAGGGGGCAGGGGCCAGTTTTTATGCACAAATTTAATGCCGCAATCACCGGCCTAGTATAAAAAATTATAAAAAATAAAATACACAAGTGAGGTCAAAAAGGTCCATATTTTGGATACCTATATAAAATAAATTATAAGAATATTATCCACTTGACCAGAGAAGTCAATGGTAGTTCGTAGCAAGAGAAGTTTATGCACCTCAACCCCAAATGTATACCTGCAATTTTCACGTCCGAAGGTCATTTTTGACACCATGTGATGCTCACAATGCAAACACAAGCCCTTTTCCTAGATGATAATTCTGCAAAACAGTGTGTGCTAAACAGGTTGATGCAATTGAAAATTGTTGTCATCCAAGCCGTTTTTGAGATATTCTACTTGCTCTGAACCCACGTGTTTACTGCTATGGGAGTCTAGCTCTTCTTCCTAGCCGACTATTGGTATTTCACTATCTACATACTGCAGAGTAACAATGGAGGGTGTACATGACTGACATCAATTTCAAGAACAACACAAGCCCGAAACACCTAGTTTACAAATGTATCCATAGCTTTAATTAGTAAACAATAATAACTGAAAAAGTCACACCATAGCCTTAAGTTAAGAAATTTGCCAGGGGCTAATTTACGAAACTAGCCCCTGCCACCTTAACAAATATCTGCTTGCTCCGCTTGGCCATTTTCACTTCCTGGACTAAAGAGGTAAATGGTAAAAAAAGAGCCAGTAAATTTGTTTACATTTTATATATTTGGTAACTCATTCATTGCTCTTTCAGAAGATGGTATTATCGAGTCTGCAAAATTCCTTTTCCCCGTTTTAATAACTGCTAAAGATGGTGTACTTTAGACTAATTCAGGCTTATCTTTCGTGTGCATGGGAGCAATCGTTTGGTTAGATGTGTGCTTAAATCATGTACAATTTCCACAAGTAAAATATTCAAAGAAATTTCAACCACAGCACATGAAAGTAAAATAGAGGTATGCCAACATTCTCTACATCGTGCATGCAAACAACTTCATCCAGTGGTGTCACTACGGTTGGTGTCACCCAGTGCGGTAACTCATGGTGTCACCCCCATGGACCTCCTTCCTGCACAAAAATTCAAGAATTTTATAGACAGTCATTTTGGTGTCACCCCTCAGATGGTGTCACCCGGTGCGGTCCGCACGCCCCGCAATCCCCTAGTGACGCCACTGACTTCACCCTACATCTGTCACTCTATCAGAAGTTCATAATATCTGTAGAGCGCCCACATAAAGACTACATATGTATTATTATTGTATGGTTTCATTTTGGTTGTATGGCTCAAACATTTAAGTTGCACGTATCAAAACAATCCTGTGAATAATTCTCATATTTTTCCCCACAGAACAGTGTTCATTAGTATCAATGTCCCATACAAGCCCAGCCCCAACCCCATGATGAAAGTGAGCTATTTTATAAACGCACACTGCATTTTCTCAAAATAGCAGACAATATCATGCTGAAAGACAGAAAAATGAAACTTGCCACAATTATTCATGAGATGTCGCTCATAAAATTTACAGTTTGAAAAGGGATGGAACAGTTGAGGTTCATGGAGGTCAAAGGTCAAAGATTAAAAGGTTTGCTTATTCTTTTAATACCAGAATATGGACGAAATCAAATTTGCTTTCTCATCAGTTATTTCTTAATTTCATTACAAACGAATGAAAATAAACATTTTCACTATTTCTTTCACTTAATGCGACAATTTTAAATTTAAGTTGACTTCACACCTGTGTTCTAAGACTTCATATTTCCCCATAATTAAGGTCACTGCACGTACAATACTGCCACAAAGTATATTGTGTAAGCAAGAGATAAATAAGCATAATTAGCTTTTTTGCATACATCAATGTTAATGTATCGTTTTGTTGCGAACATGATACATGATGATATGAAAATAAGAAAAATAATTGCACAAATTTTCATATTTGTTTTAAGGTGGCGCTCTACAGTTTCGTATTTTGCATTGGGTTACATTTTTAAGGAAAATAATTTCCCTGGTTTTCCTCGTTGGTTATATTGCCTATTTAAAAAAAGACCTAATGTATGTTAGGTATTGTTAAAAGAACTTTTAATTCCCTTTATTTTGGAGTATGATTGATAGGTGTAATGTGGGTTACAGAGTATACAGCTTGGCCTTACTTCAGATGTGCTCCAGTCAAAAAATTGTTGCTCCGCTTGGTAATTTTCATTTCCCGGACTTCAGAAGTAAATTGTTAAAAAGAGAACCGATAACGTTTTTACATTTTATATATTTGGTAATTCATTCATTGCACTTTCAGAAGCCGGCAAAATTTGTTTTCCCTATTTTATTAACTGCTAAATATAGTGTGCTTTTAGACTAATTCAGGCTGATCTATCTAGCGCATGAGAGCAGTCATTTTGATTAGAGTGTGCTTAGATCAGTTTCTGCAAGTACAATATCCAAATAAATTTCAGCAACAGTAGATGAAAATAACAGTGGTACACCAACATTCTCTACGCTGTGCGAGTTGCAAAGCAACTTCACCTTACACCTGTCACTCTCTCAGAAGTTCATAATATCTGTAGAGCGCCCCCATACATTCGACTAAACATTCGAAAGACCTCGGATATTGACCTATCGCATCAACCTCAGTCATTTTCATCTCAGTTCCCACATCGAATTTTATCTCTCTTGGTGACAGAGAACGATTATGTACAGACAATTATAAAGAGAATGCAACCGATTTGGGGTGTAAAGTTTATGGTCTCATTCATCTACCCAGGCAAAGTCGGTCAATGACCGGAAAAAACACTCAAAGATAGACAAAGACGCCCTAAAGACCTGGCAAAGACAGCACACATACATTTTAAACTGACAGTAGTGAAAAATACTAAATGGTGATTCCAATTTTATAAAAAAATATAAATGTTGCTATCATTTTTTAAATGTCTATTTGTATAGATTCAGATCTTTTTCAACAAATTTGGAATCTTCTTATTATTATTCTGTAACATATTTTATCTCATTTAATAATAATGCAGTAAATCCCGTGGTGGCTGTTGCAAAGTCCCCCCAGCTTTGTTGGGGTGGGTTGTATGGTTTTGGTTATCGTTATCTAGAGGTGATCGCCGACGGTGTAATTTGTCCGGAACGAGTAAATATCAATATAAAGTGTGAAACTTATAGATGGAATAGATAAAGATCTGAGCAGATATATAAAACAGAATGACACCAGCCCCCGTACATGTACAACAATAAAATTTACTCAAAAATTCATAAACAATAAAATTCATAAACCATTGTGATAATGCATTACATTAGAAAGATACACTTTTTGATTTAAATTATTCAACGAATTTCAAATGCAAATATGCTTATACAAATAGCCGGTCTGTTAATCGATAAAATTAATTCATCATCGAATCGAGTGAAAAGATCGAAATCACTGCCTTGTACAGATTCATAACCTGATGGTTCTGGTTCAGTCCAAATTCGCTGCGACTGTTCTTTTGACTTCCTTGTGCCTGTAAGTCTGGGTCCTTTCCACTTTCACTTTTCCCAAATTCTCAGGTGTCCCGCCTCTTTCGGCCTCCAACTTGTGTGGTCACTTTGGTTTTGTAAGTACGTGATACGTCACGTGGATACTTCCCTTGGATACTTCACGTGGATACGTCACGTGGATACGTCAGTGGTACGTCACGTGGAGCTATCTCACCTTGCAAAAGTAAACAAAGTGGCAACCAGAGTATTCTGTTAGGTACCCTACTGGGAAGAGATCATTACTTTCTCCTCTCGTTAATGTCAGATGAGTTCTATCGGAATTCAAACAGATACCAACGGCCATCTGGTCTAACTAAACACGGCAGACCATGAATAAATCTAGTTTCCTAAGATTAATGTACTCCCTAACGACTATTTCAAATGGCTTACAGTAACAACACCCCGGGACATCAGTTCCGGTCCCAACTTAATTACACAAATAAATGAATGAAATTCCTTACATGACTCAACTACGGCATTTAGAGCGAATATACACATTCAAGTCTCTAGCATATATGAAACCTCACTACATGGTTTAACAACATTAATTTCACATGGTTTAACAACGTTAGTTTCAGTCAATATGCACTCAAGTCTTTATCATATGTGACATTATCTAAATCGGAGAATTTAAACGGATTCTCGAAACTCATATCACAAAAGAAGGGTATGAAATTCTAGATACATATTTACCTATAACAAACGAGATTATACGTTCAAACGATTCATCAAACTTATATAAAGAATATCAGTGTACAGAATCATATAGATGAACTCGCACAGTTGTATTCATAACAAGAAAATTGATCTACCAATCTAACCAAATAAATCATGCAGATATCAAGAAATTACGTGAGACTAACGCAAAATACCTTGTGTCTTCAAGCTTTTACCGCTACAATTGAGTTCGTAGATTTTTCCAGACATCCAATCCCATGGATACTAATTACGAGTGAATTTCTTCTAAATTATTCTAAATTCGACCCGGAGTCCTTTACCTTTGTTTTCTCTTGCAGAAAATGGTGTCGACTGATTAAAAGTGTTGCGATAGGCACATTTAAACCGAGAGTTTTCATGTGGAATCACGCCCCCCCCCCTTTCCGAATTATAGTTAAGGCCCTAAAAAATGTAGTCCGTCTGACTATCTCAGATTACAAAATACTGATTCCTGGAAATATTCAAACTGATAGTTCTCCATACAGATTGGAAGTTAACCCCTATACTTTTCAGTTAAATAAACGAAGGCTTAATTAAGAACCACTGCTTCCATGACAGTGACATTTGCCAATCAGTGCATTACGGCTATTAAATACGCGCCAGTCCCCATAAATTTAATTAATCGTTCACCTGTCCAACTTAATGTGTTCTTAATAGATCGACAGAAATTTGCACCCTTACAGTGGCATATAATTTTAATATACATGTGGTGTAATGTTATTTGTTATTGTGTTATTTGTTATTGAAGAATAACTGCAGTAGCAATCTACACTGTTTATTAATTACAAGACATCAGTACAGTTGTGAAGAGGAGAAAAGACTGTTATAAGAGTATTTTTTATCATTGAACATAAAACCTAGTGAAGGCATAACATAAACTAGCTGTTGGTGTATATCAGTTCTAGTCCAGTGTGGAATGTCTGATTACGTTTACTGTCAAGAACCGTTGAGTAATGTTTAAAGCTAATTAATTTAAGGCTAATAGTACATGTAAGCTTTTGGAAAAGAGAACCACGCAAAACTTTCCTTAACTGAAATTTTCCTGTTATTGGTATATGTTTCATGTAAAGAAATATAAGAAGTATAATCTGTATATTGATAGTTTCGTAGAGTACACAGCAAAGATATGACAAAGACGGCACACAGACGCTTTAATCTGATAATAATGAATGGTGTTTCTAATGTTATAAAAATAGAAATATTTTAACTAAAGCGTTATATATATAACCTTATATATATATATATATATATACCTATATATATATATATATAGCAGCAACCTTCCTTCAACACTTCTTCTTGCTTGCTTTCCTTTCCCAACAACAACATATATATATATATATATATATATATATATATATAATTTGTATTATTTGTTAGCTTTATTTAATGATATGTTATATACATTTATATTTTGTAGTTAACCTTGTCCAAGATCAAGTTCACCGTCTGCACGAACAGGGCCATTGATTTTGTAAACAACATAATACATAGCTAACATTTCTCTGTGAGAATAGGTTAAATATTAAAATCATTATCGTTGGAAGTAAACATGTTTATCCTAATCTGAGTCTAGGACGTTGGAATTCCTCCATGGAATAACCTGTTGTACCTGATGTTTCTCATGTTCTTTATTGTAATTTTAGTAATAGACCTTGTCTTGTTGACAACATAGAATGTACTACAAACGAACTTTTGACACTCATCCTGGTTCTATTTTTGTGTCTCAGCTTTCTATATAATGGTGTTTATTTAGAAACTACTCATTCTTGCCTTAACATCTTGAAGCAGAATCAGTGTTATTGCTGTGTTCAGATTTTCATTTGGGTGAAATTATTCAAATTATTATTCATTAGAAATATAAAGTGCTCATCACTAATAATCTTGGACAGAAACATTAATTTGGAATAATTGTGAATTCAGATAAGTACATGTTTGGATTATAATATTGCTAAACATCAAAAGACCCTAGTACAGTTCAGCTGGCACATTACCACATTCGAGATTACAAGCACATCACCACGTTCAATGTTGGAATTTAATTGGAATACCATTGGAATTCAGTTGGAATTTCAGCCAGTTGGGTTTGTGATGAAACTTGTAGGACTATTTGGTATTTAATTCATAATACTGTAAGTTGTTTTTAAATTTTCACTTTGTATTCTAGGGAAATAATTTATTTGTTGAAATTACAAAACGTTTTGGTTTTCATTCTTTTCTGTTATTTAGTTTAAGACTATAGAGTAGTAACAAAAGAAATATAAGATATATGTATATAATTTATGTGTTGATTGTTGTAGGTTTGGCACTTGTTGAAATAAAGTCATAGAAGCACCACGCTTGTGGTAGATTCTATATATTCTCATTTGAGATTCATAATAAGAAATCCCACCAACAAACAATACAATTGGAATATGTTTTGTGTTGTGATTCATTCAGATCAATGAAACAAAACGACTCGGTATCCATATTTTGACGCAAACAATACCCATCTTTGTCCAAATGAGATTCAACGGTGCTTTATCTCCTTGTTGTTTTGTCTCAGAAGGCATGTGAGAACGAGTCAACAGCTGTGCTACATGGTCACACTTAACATTGACTTTTAGAAGTACACTTTGTTACGTATCGGCTCGTTCAAAAGTAACAAAAGAAAAGAGTGAAGTCAACAAGCTTTGTAAGTTTTAACAAAAATAATTTATTTCCCTAGAAAACACGGTGAAAAGGTGAAAATATGAAATACGACTTACGGTTTGTGAAGAAAATCCAAACAGTTATCCTAGTACTGAAAAAAATACAAGTCCTATCACTAAATAATTTTAACTGAATCCAGGTTCGAATCTTGATGACGTTCCAAGATGGAGGACGATGACATCAGATGAAGTCTTTTACACAAATGTCCAGAATTTCACGTTGAACCACAATTTGTATTGTACTGTTCCAATTTAGAATGAATTTCACTGAATGTCATTGTCCTAAACTACTTGTGTAATTCTCCAGGGAATAATAAATTATTATTTAAAAAGTAGATGAACTCCTATAGCTGTCATCTATAACAAGACACATCTCGAGCTCTACAGATGTAAAGAAAAATAAACTCTTTCCGGCACAAGAAAAATAATACCTTCTTCTCAAGGTATAAGAATGATGCTGACTATTCACAGGGACCTAAGTGTTTTTAAACCGAATCAAAACGTCATTTCATGCACACGCACGAAGAGCGCGTGGTTATTTCATCATGTAACAATCACAGTTTCACGTGGGTCAGGAAATGACTTTGGCAATTACCAATCGTTTTCGCGTATTGTTTACTTAAATCGACAAACCATGGCATGCAAAAATCGTGCTTATGTGAGTCATACTACGTTCTAAATAAACACGATGTTTCTTTCAAAAATATCAGATCCTGTGAACATAATCATCAACATTATAAAATATAATGATACAAAAATGAAATAAAAATAATTCAAATTTTGACACGCAAGTAATTAAACTACATGGTCGTAACACTTTCCCCCATAAAAAAAGAAAGATTTATATAATAAAGCTTTCTTTTTTACCAGATGTAAACTATACACGAGGTAAAAAAATTACATAGGAAGAACTCTTATGAATTATACAAAGGTGTATACGAAAATAATATTTCTATGCACGGGAAAGTGCATCTGCAATTAAATTGTCTTTTCCTTTGATGTGCCTGATGTCAAGATTGTATTCTTGCAAAAATAAACTCCACCTTAATAGTCTTTGATTTTTATTTTCATCCTGTTGATGAAAGAAAGGAGGTTGTGATCACTAAACACAACAACCGGAGAAGGAGCTGAGCTGATGTAAACTTCAAAATGCTGTAATGCCAGCATTAAAGCCAAGCATTCCTTCTCGATTGTTGAGTAGTTTCTTTGGTGCTTATTTAATTTCTTAGAGAAATAGCACACTGGATGTTCTACACCATTTCTGTCATCTTGAATCAATACTGCTCTAACCCCAACATCACTTGTATCCACAGATAGTTTGAATGGTTGACTGAAATTTGGAGCAGTTAGAACTGGTGCACTTTTAAGTATGGCATTTAACCTATTAAAAGTCTCTTGACATTTTTCAGTCCAAAGAAACTTGTTTTTCTTACTCAACAAGTTCGTCAGAGGTTCAACGGTATTAGAGAAATTAGAACAAAATTTGCGATAGTATCCAGCCATACCCCAAAATCGCATCAGCTGCTTTTTACTGACAGGCACAGGAAACTCAGAGATAGCCTTAACCTTAGCATCCATAGGTTTAACTTGACCATGTCCTACAACAGGTCTTAGAAAAGTTACACAAGCACGGCAAAACTCACTTTTAGACAAACTAATTGTCAAATTTGCATCAGTGAGTCTGTCAAAGAATTTCCGAATCGTGGCTAGATGTTCTTTCCAGATGTTGTTGTAGATGATGAGATCATCAATATAAGCATCACAATTGTCTAGACCAGAGGTAATCATATTCACAAGGCGTTGAAAAGTACTTGGAGAACCCTTCATCCCAAAGGGCATTACTTTATATTGGTAGAGTCCATCTGGAGTCACAAATGCCGAAATTTCTTTTGCCCTTTCCATTAGTGGAATTTCCCAAAATCCTTTCAGAAGGTCGAATTTAATGACGTATTTGGCATTTCCAATTTTGTCGATACAATCATCGATTCTTGGTAATGGAAATGAATCTGTTTTTGTCACACTGTTCACCTTCCTATAATCAGTACACATTCGGAAAGTTTTATCCGGTTTCGGAACAAGTATACACGGTGAACTCCAATCGCTCTTACTGGGCTCTGTGAAATCATTCTCCTGTAAATACTGAATCTCCTTTTTCATGTATTCCTGTTTGAGAGGGTTCATTCTGTATGGGTGTTGTTTCATGGGTTTTGAATCTACAATTTCAACGTCATGAAAAATTTTGTTTGTCCTTGTAGGAACGTCTGGAAACAAGTGCTCATATTCCTACAATAACTGTTTAACTTCATCTTTATCTTGTTGTTGTAAATGAGAAAGTTTCTGGTCTAGATTTTCCATAATTTCCGAATTGCGAAGATTTGTAGAATCTGACTGAATTCCTTCACTCATATCCTCAGTTGGTGGGACAGGTACGACTAAATTAATTGCATAATTTACTTGGCTATCTCTTTCAACATACTTCTTTAACATATTTATGTGGCAAAGTTGTTTTTGTGTTCGTCTCCCAGGAGTATTCATGATGTAATTTAAATCACTTATTTTCTTTTCAACCGTGTATGGACCATAATATTTTGCTTGAAGACGATTTTGTGGAATGGGCAAGAGACGTAGAAATCTATCACCAGATTGAAAACTCCTATCCCTTGAATTTTTATCATATCTTGATTTTATTTTTGATTGAGTAGAGTGCAAATTTGCTCTTGCGACCTCACAAGCCTTTGACAATTTATACTTGAAATCAGAGACATAATCAAGAAGATTAAGTTCTGTATCTTCATTAGAAAGAAATTTCTCTTTCAATAACTTCAAAGGTCCACGCACAGTATGTCCAAACACCAGTTCAAAGGGACTGAATCCTAAAGATTCCTGAACGGACTCTCTAACTGCAAATAAAAGTAAATGAATGCCTTCATCCCAATCTTTAACTGTATCAAAACAATACGATCTAATCATGTTTTTCAGTCTTATGAAATCGTTCTAAAGCCCCTTGGCTCTCAGGATGATAGGCAGAAGATTTGAATTGTTGAATGCCTAATTCTTGCACGGCTTGCTGGAAAGTTCCAGACATGAAATTTGACCCTTGATTCGACTGGACAGATTTGGGAAGGCCAAATTGAGTAAAACAAAACTTTATCAAAGCTTTTACTATGTTTTTGGTTTTAATATTCCTCAAAGAAATTGCCTCTGGGAATCTTGTTGACGCACACATAATGGTCAACAAATATTGGTTGCCTGACTTGGTCTTAGGTAATGGACCAACACAATCTACCATAATTCTGCTAAATGGTTCGTCAAATGCAGGAATAGGTTGTAGATGAGCCTTAGGTATCTTCTGATTGGATTTTCATACCATTTGACAAGTATGACAAGATCTACAAAATTTACAAACATCACTTTTGTTTTTTGGCCAATAAAAGTGAGTCAAGATCTTGTTATAAATTTTATTTATCCCTAAATGACCAGCCAGAGGAGTTTCATGGGCCAAACTAAGTATTTCCTGTCTGTAAGATTTTGGAACTACAATCTGATAGTTCACTGACCACTCTTCACTAGCAGGTACCACAGGAGGCCACCATTTTCTCATAAGAATTCCATTTTTATTGAAGTAACAGACAGGTACTTCAGTAGCTTCAGTTTCACTAATGGCCCTCTGAAACAAACAGGAGATCTCAGGATCTTTTCTATGTTCGACGACAAGTGATTCTCGTTTGTCACCCTGATTAGAAAAAAGAGAATGAGTATTCAAAAGAGGATCACTATGATCAATACCTTTTGATTGATCCAAATTGAAGTAAAAGTGACCTCATCAAAAGCCTGACGAATACATGTGTCAACTAAAGGAATACATTCCTTATCAAAATCATTCTCAAGAGCTTTCTTTGACATAGCTCTGGTAACTGCACAAGCTGGGTATAAATCAGGGTATTCTTTTTCAATAGGATCAACTTTCTGATCCAAAGAAGGATTGTCAGTTACAAGTGGATTAACCACAGCCTTGTCTCCAGCTAGGTCGTTGCCTAGCAACAAATGAATGCCCTGAACGGATAAAGAAGAGACTATTCCGACTGTCACAGGTCCTGAAACTAAATCTGATGACAAATTTACAGAATGGAGAGGAACATTAACAAAGCCGCACTCTACTCCCTGAATGAAAACACTCTCATTAGAACAGGACTTCTCAGAAGAAAGCAAAATACCTGACACCAAAAGACTCTGAGAAGCTCCTGTATCCCTTATAAGTTTAATAGGGATAGCATTGGCCAAATCACCCAAGAGTGATACAGAACCCTTCGACATGAATGGTTCAAAATTCTCCATAATAAAATCAGACTGGGGTTTTTGAGACCAAACAAATGTATTGTTTTCAACACATGACCGTGACCTTGACCTCTTGGAAATAAGAGCATTTGGGATAGGTCTATCTTGATTCTAATGCCGATATTTCAATTTGAAGGAATCAAAAATGACGTGTCCTTTTTTCTTGCAATAGGTACACGTAGGAATAGACAAGGATTTTGAATCAAGTTTATCAGAAGCTTGATTTTTAGAAGTTGTGGCAGATTGAGTTTTAGGAGGAGTCGTATTTGGTTGAAATACCTTTCTATCAGTAGACTGCTGAGTGAAAGATTTGCTTACCCCAGGAACTTTATGAGTTAAGGAATACTTATCAGCAGCAAGAGCAGCATTTTCCAAGGTTTTGACCTCATGATCTTCAAGATAAGTTTTGACATCATTAGAAACACAGTTCTTGAACTCTTCAAGTAATACAAGTTGTTCGAGTCTTTCATAATCATGTTCAATTTTCTCAGCTAAGCACCATCTCTTGAACAACTGTTCTTTTTCCCTAGCAAATTCAACATAAATGTGTCTAGTTTCTTTTTTATAGTTTCTGAATTTTTGCCAATAAGCCTCAGGGATTAACTCGTAACCCTTCAAAATGCATTCCTTAACCAAATTATGGTCACAACTTTGATGTACTGACAGGGATATATAGACATCTCGGGCCTTGCCATAAAGTACACTTTGCAATAATTGAGTCCAATACTCCCTTGGCCATTTCAAATTTTCAGCAACTTTTTCAAAATGAATAAAATATTTGTCTACTTCCTTCTCACTAAAAGGGGGCACTAACTTAATATTTCCTACAATGTCAAACTTTGAATTTGTATGTGAAGTGGAATCGTGCTTGTCCCTTGCCAGCTCCATTTCTTTCATTCTAATTTGAAATTCCCTTTCATCCTTCTCTCTTTGTAATTGCATTTGTTTATCATTTTTTTTCTTTCCTGTCTCTCTTTCTCCTTTTCTTCAAATTGTAATTGTCTATCTTTTTCCCTCTCCTGTCTCTCTCTCTCTCCTCATTTTCAAATTGTAATTTCATTTGTTTATCATTTTCTCTTTCTTGTCTATCTTCCTCCTCCGTTTCAAATTGTAATTTCATTTGTTTATCTTTCTCTTCCTTTTCAAAATGTAATTTGCATTTGTCCTTTTTGTAATTCCATTTGCATTTGTTCTTTTTCTTTATCTTTCTGAAACTCGAGCTTCCTCAACTCTATTTCCATCTTGTATTTCATTTTTAGTTCCATTACCTTAATGTCAGTGTCTGTCATAGACTTACTGACTGATGCCAAAACACTTTTGTCAAAAATATTCTTCCCTACCAAACAATGAATCAAAATATTTTTAATTTCTTGTTTTGTCAAGGAAGCTTTTCCTTCAGAAAGTCCGTACTTTCTGGCAAGTTCAAGCAACGTATCCTTCTTCAGACTATCCAACTGCTCCTAAGTTGGATTAGAAAGAAATATTTCCACTTTTGATGACATTGTGAATGACAGCCTGTTGTTTTCACTAAAGATTTCAAACAAAATATAAAATAGAACTTGGGATTTAAAACTAGGGAAATTTAAATTTCAGAAAACAATTTTCTGAAATATTTTAGCCAAATGCAAATATCCCGGACCAGCCCCCAGTTATCTTTTTGTTACGTATCGGCTCGTTCAAAAGTAACAAAAGAAAAGAGTGAAGTCAACAAGCTTTATAAGTTTTAACAAAAATAATTTATTTCCCTAGAAAACACGGTGAAAAGGTGAAAATATAAAATAGGACTTACGGTTGTGAAGAAAATCCAAACAGTTATCCTAGTACTGAAAAAATACAAGTCCTATCACTAAATAATTTTAACTGAATCCAGGTTCGAATCTTGAATACGTTCCGAGATGGAGGACGATGACATCAGATGAAGTCTTTTACACAAATGTCCAGAATTTCACGTTGAACCACAATTTGTACTGTACTGTTCCAATTTAGAATGAATTTCACTGAATGTCTTTGTCCTAAACCACTTGTGTAGTTCTCCAGGGAATAATAAATTATTATTTAAAAAGTAGATGAACTCCTATAGCTGTCATCTATAACAAGACACATCTCGAGCTCTACAGATGTAAAGAAAAATAAACTCTTTCCAGCACAAGAAAAATAATACCTTCTTCTCAAGGTATAAGAATGATGCTGACTATTCACAGGGACCTAAGTGTTTTTAAACCGAATCAAAACGTCATTTCATGCACACGCACGAAGAGCGCGTGGTTATTTCATCATGTAACAATCGCAATTTCACGTGAGTCAGGAAATGACTTTGGCAATTACCAATCGTTTTCGCGTATTGTTTACTTAAATCGACAAACCATGGCATGCAAAAATTGTGCTTATGCGAGTCATACTACGTTCTAAATAAACACGATGTTTCTTTCAAAAATATCAGATCCTGTGAACATAATCATCATGGTAATAAAATATAATGATACAAAAATGAAATGAAAAGAATTCAAATTTTAACACACAAGTAATTAAACTACATGGTCGTAACAACTTGTTATTTCTTTACTGAGTACATCACATGTTGATTGATTTGTCCAAGTGCAAGAAAATCGACCAGACTTCGCACAGAAGATATCAACTTCTTCAAAACTAGCTAACACAGTAGGAAGTCCTTGGAGTAAGTCTGTTTTATGTAGTAATTTTTATTCATAACCATTTTTATGCACGTGTGCGTGAGCATTTTTAGTTCTTCAGTAGTATGTTCGTCTCTACATACAGTTATTGACAGTCCATTAAATAGACATTTGCCGTCACCTGTCGTCATAATTGGTTGAAGATCAACATCAGAATCTAAGCATGTGAGGGACTTGAAGTCAATGCATAAGTAACATCTGTTGAAAGATGTTCCGTTCATACTTTCACTTTGATCTGGCAAGTGGTTTTTTTTTTTTTTCTCTTCTTGCTATGGCCTTCAGGTGGTCAAAACCGTTTCGGTAGCCTACAATACGGTTCTTCGTGTTAAGCTAGCATAACCTGAAAACTGATCCCAATATAACCAAAACGTCATCACTACCTCCAATGAAGTATAATATTCATTCATACGTATTAATAGTCTAGTCTTTAAGTATAATAAGTCATTGTAAAAAGGTATGTTTACTGTAATCCACAGCAAATTTTACTTTACTTTATGAAAACACAATTCGGAATGAAATAGAAATAAAAGGGGGAAAATCGCCAATAACAGGATAATTAGCTTAGATATTGCATAGCCAACAGTTTGAAACTGTCCTTATATTGTAAACTGAGTTAAAGGTAGCGCGTGTCTACTCATCTACTTGGGACACGTGTTAATGGGATTGAAGTAGCACTTCACTATCAAATACCGTAAATTTCATATCAGAACCAAATATTTTCCAGCATTGTAAGTTTAAAAACGTCACTTTCCTTGTGTTAAATGAGATAAATATATATTAAAGAAGAAAGATCAACATGTAGAAAAACATATATTTTCTAATTCGTATTTATTTATTCTTGTACGTTTTGTATGAACAGTCAATATTTTCCAATAGTGTAAATATTTGCTCTGTATTTGTCCGTCTTTGGTCTTCTATTTCTTCTCTCAACACTTACCGTAATTAAATATTTTTAGAAATTTACACAAGGATATTTTATTGTCAATAAGAAAGATAAAGAGTAGAAGAAACAACTAAATTTGAAGAAACTTCAACCTCCATTTGTCAGAATATTTAATTATATAAAGAAAGAATGAACAAAACAGACAAAACAAACAGTTCTAATTCTTATATATTTATTGTTATAAATTTTGTTACAGCAGTAAATATTTTCCAATATTGTATGTATATAACGTCTCGGTACAATAGTGTCTTATTCCTTCTCTCAACATTTATCGTAATTTACTAGTTTTAGAAAGTTACATGAGGACATTTCATGGTCAATGAGAGCACGAGGACATTTCATGGTTAGTTAGAGCACGAGGACATTTCATGGTTAGTTAGAGCACGAGGTCATTTCATGGTTAGTTAGAGCACGAGGACATTTCATGGTTAGTTAGAGCACGAGGACATTTCATGGTTAGTTAGAGCACGAGGACATTTCATGGTTAGTTAGAGGTCAGTTAGAAAAAGGGAGAGTAGAAGTACCTTCAGTATGTGAAATCCTTTAATTATTCAAAGAAAGGAATGATCAACACATATACAGGCAAATATTTTTAATTATTATAAGTTTCTTTTTATATAAATGTTTTATCGACAGTAAATATTTTCCATAATTCAATACAATGTTGAATGCAAATATATATTTCAAGAAAAGAACGATCAACACATAGATAAAGCAAACATTTCTAAATCTTATTTTTATAAATTTTATATCAAAGGTAAATATTTTCTTCTATTGCCAGTTTAAATATCTATGTACATATTAAATATCTATGCCATGCCTTCTCAGTCTTTTCGCGTCTTTGCGGTGTCCGTGAGAATCTTGCAAAGCATTTGACGGAGATCTTCGTTTTTCTTTCGCCGCTACAGAGGCCTTTTTGAACGAGACTAGTACAGTGGAGGCATATAATTTTATTGGCAAAAAAATTTTAAAATTTTTTTTTTGAGGGGGATATTACCAATCTGAAAAAAATTTCTTCGCAGATATATAGCCATTAAAGTGTTTCTACTCAAACAATCGCCCAGCAGGGTAGTAGGAGATGTGGAACACCCCCAACACACCCTCTCTCGTGTTGTCGAGGCGGTTAACGGAGGCAACTGTTTTGTTTTTCCACGCGTCAAGATTATGACAAGTCTCAGGTCACAATTAGGGCGTGCTCGATTGGCTGTCCAGAACGTCCAACACATTTAGAACATAAATAAAATAACTTGGAACAATGTTCTGGACGTGTTCCTACTGTGCTGGCTGAAGAGGTGGTGCAGGCAGCACAGTGACGTAAGAAAGATGTCTTCCACCATGTACACATGCAGCGGTTGCAAAGCGTATTGTTTTACTTTAAAGGCCGCAGTGGAACACGCATGCAAAGGGGGTAAGGAACATATATTATCTGCATTTTATCTTTGAAAATTGGCAGGCAATGCGAGGAAAAGTAATGTTGATGCGGAAAAAGTTTGGTTGAAAAGGATTGACCATGCAGTGGCATGATACATATGCTTCGACATATTTAATGTTAAAGTGGTTTGGTGGTGGGTGAAGTTGGACCATACGTATATTGATATATCGTATATTTATTTATTTTATTTATCTAATTTTTCCCAAACATTTAATATAATATGAAGTTTACTATTCATGTAAATATTTATAAAGCTTTAACACCATATGCAGTGTTGTGCTTAAGGAGACGTTTACTTATAAAATGTGTATGTGACCCCCAGAATTTTACAGCTCTCTTATATTTTCAAAAGATATCCCTGGGATTTTGCTGTAGGTACATGTACAACACCATGAAAATGCATGTTTTGAAGCTTTTATCAGTAATCATTAGGATTATTTCTGGATTCACGATTAATGGTGATCAAGTTGCTTGGGAGATGGAAGACTCTGATTACAGGCAACAAAAATGTGAATGATCACAACACCAAGAGTGGAAATAATTCCAAGTCATGAATATGAAGGAGACCTAGACAACATTTTTGGAGATGATCCAAGTGTGGTGCCGAAAGTCACAGAGTTCTTTGACAAGGTCAAGGGCTGTTGATAATGATGGAACTGAGGAAAACAGCAGCAGCATAAAAATGCGCAAATCTGAACAAAAACGAGCTAGAAGGTCACACTCAGCACATGTTGTAGACATGCTTAAGACTTAAATTGAACAGCAAAATACTAGGAAGGCAGAAGAAACTGAGAGGAGAGAGAGGGTGCATAGGGAAAGACTTTCAGTAAAAACTATTACTGAAAAAAGATGAAAGTCTTAGAAACAAAATGGAAGAGTGTTTGTATCTTTTCAAGTTTGCAAGTGCTATCTGCTACTAATAACGTTAGCAATTTGCCTTTCTAGTACCTTTTGGTTATTACAATAGCTTCAGATACTTTTTAACTTTTCAGTTGGTAATGTTTTACATTAAGACTGTTTATTATTTGAGAGGTTTGAAAATTGCTTGAATTTTGTTGCCTCTATATTCGACGTTGTTATATTCTTCCCACAGGACGCGTTTGAAAAGACATTTGGTTAAACAGTTCTTAGTGTAATAAGTTGAGTCAACTGTATTGTTTTGACAGGTTGTTTTCATTTATTATCGTGAATGTTTTCTTTTTTCTTCAGAATGTGGCATTTGTATGGAAGATGGAAAATGTGCAGATCGTGTTTTCTTGGATTCTGGACACTTGATAGCGTGTATGGAGTGCAGTTAACGTTGCAATTATGTCCAGTATGTCGATCTAGAATAAGACGAAGAGTTAGAATATACAGATGTTAGTTACTAGCAGATATTTGGTTTTTATTAGCAGAATATCAATGTTTTGAAATTGTATTGTCTGCAATTTGCGTTTCATTTTACAAAACGACAAAGCGGGTATAAAGAGGTACATTTACATTTTTTTTAAAGTTTCAGATTGAACAGATAGTTCAAGTAACTGGCTTTAATTTGTACAAGATTCTAAGATAAAAAAGATGATGTTTTCTTTTTATATTGCTTGTTGTCAGGGGTTTTATGTTGAATTATTTAATTTTCATTCTTTTTTATAGTTTTGTTACATTTTTCATTCAGAATAAAACTCAGGAAGGGTTAGAAATAAGATTTCGTCTTGTGTTTCCTGTGACATACTTTATATACTATCAATCTTGTCTCACATATAAAACAACCTGCTTAGACATGAGTGTTCGTGTCTGTCTGTCATAATATTCTAACATCTGTTCTTAGAGACCACCGCCATGAAATACCAGAGTTGTAATACATAAACTAATCAGTCATACAGATAATTACCTCCAACCAGAACACCTGCTTTGAGAGACCATATTTATTTTGCAAAAGGGGAGGTCTCCCAAAACAGGTCTGACTGTATTGTAGTCATTACTGCATCTTTTTACTCTACAACAAGAAGGCCTTTATATCTGCTTGTAATTAAGTTGCAATTATTTTGTGATATTAGATAATATCCGCGTCAGAAAGAAAATCCCAGCCCAACACCCAAAAATTAAATAGTCCCTTACTGAACACTACTTGAGATGGATAACAGTGACTTCTCGTCCCCTCTGCTCTGTCCATGGCTTGAACAAAATTTACTTTTAAAATGTACTGATAAAGAAAAAATGCACCGTGCAGTGATAGTAGAGTTTGGCAAACATCAGAGTTTTTATGGCATGTACATTTTGCAGAGCTTATTAACTTGACTAACGATTATTAAAGTATATAAACATAAATTTGGGGTTTACTTGGACCAAGGACACATCTGAAAAATGAGAACTATATCAAGGTGAAACTGCTCTAATATTTTCAACTGTTTTAGCTATAGCATGGATTTCCAACACAAAATATCAAAAACAAAAGTGGGTCAGTCTTCAGTGCTATAATCTTCTAGTGTTCTACTTTCCTGTCCAAATAGAAAAAAAATTACTAGCTCATCTCCGTGCAAGAGCAAGATTTCTTGCAATAATATTTCTTTTCAAAACAACCCCAGCATCATTCTCCTGAATCTCTACTATATGAACTATGCGTTGGTTATCTGCCAAGTTTTCATCTACCTGCAGAAAGTCATCTACTTCATCATGATGCATAAGACACACATTATGTAACACACAACATGTCATAATGATACTACCAGCTGTCTCTACTAAGACTGTTTCAAGGTTTTGGAGTCTTCTAAATCTACCCTTGAGCAGACCAAATGCTCGTTCAATCATGACTCTGTTTGCTGACCGCAAGTGGTTGAAATATCTTTGATCAGGAGTAAAATCACCATTATATCTATATAGTGTCAGTAGCCATCTGTGCAATGGGTAGGCACCATCAGCAATTATGTGATTATTATTGCAAATCTGTAAACCACTGTTTCAAAGATCCGAATTTTGAAGCACTCTTGCATCATGACAACTACCAGGGAAACCCGAAAAGCAGTGTTTGAAAACTGTATCAGCATTGCACACAGCTTGCAGTTGTATGGAATGATATTTCTTCCAGTTCACATATGCTTGGGCATAATCATTCGGTGCTCTTATTTTAATATGGGTACCATCCAGTACACCCACTATTCCCGGGAAGCCATTCCTTTGTTCAAACCTGCCAACAACATCTTGCATATTATTATCCTCTGGCCAAGCAATAAATCTATGTTTGAGATGATGTAAAATGGCGTTGAGTACTTGAGACAATATCACAGAAGGCTGATAACCCAAACCTGTGGACTATCTTATTTATGGTATCAAGACCCCAAGATACAATAACGTAATATACAATTGTTTTTCAACTGATATGGGTTCCTTTCCACCACTTCCCTCAAACTGAAGTTCAGGACAGTTTTGAAGATAGTTGACTAAGGCTTCAAAAGTGGGTCTGGACATACGAAACATTCTACGAAACTCATCATCGCTGTATGCAGGCATCACATTTTCAGCATAGCCAAATATTCTGGACCTCTGCTGCTTGACTCTGTAATGAAAAGGATAAACAATGTCATGAAACCTGGGATATTACTTTGACAATCAGAGTAGCTTGCGCAAATGAAAAATCTATTACAAACCAGCAATTTATTCTTTTGTTCCAGTTGTCTAAAATTAGATTCGGGTGCAATGCTAATGAAAATTAGCTTGATACAACATACTAGTAGCTCTTTTACGATAAAGTTATGCCCAGTGAGTCTTCTATAGTGATTGGGATCAAGGCCAAGACCCATTATTCTGGCAACATGTCACCAATCAGCTATACAATTTACTGGAGCAAATATGGGCTTGAATTAAACAAGGCCAAGACCAATTATTCTGGCAACATGTGACCAATCAGCTATACAATTTATTGGAGCAAATATGGACTTGAATTAAAACAAGGATCGTTAACAAAGCAGTATTGAAACTCATGTCTGACTCCCGTTAAACATGTAAATGGAACCCCAGTTAGTTCCAAAGAACCACAGGGTACTTATTTCCTGGAGTTATTTACCTTGCTACCTATGGCAGTGGAAATTTGGTGTTGTGATAGAGATGGTTTATTTTCATTCTTATTCAAAAATGAAACAAAAATTGTTTAAGGCACATAAACTGCATCAATAGAAAGTAAAATACTTTCTGTCCATCTTGTATATTTTTAAAAGTATGTGTTTGAAATAAATCTACAAGGTAAAATGTAATGGTATCAAGATTACTCCCAAATCTAGGTTGTTGAGTGTTTTTTTTATACTGGTAAAGAAATGGATAAAGTGCGAAAACAGGCACTGTTAGGTCATGTGTAAAGTGCCTTGAAGTCCAGTGGCACAACTGAGAAGTACAAGTATATTTATGTATAATTATAGTCCCAGACAAAAGTATTGGGAAGAAGAAGAAGAAAATAAAATCATTAGTTTTAAATGTTTCTATTCTGGGCTGTGTCTCATTAGAAGCAGATGACATTTCCTTAATCATATCTCGTTTCCTGAAGGTTCCCTACCCTACCAGCTACAAATATTTTCAACGGATTGCGATTTCACAATTACTGCATCACAACTATCTTACAAGAGTGCAGTTGATGTAAGAATAAGGGCATCAATAACATCAGTGTTGTCATTTTCATCACTTTCATCATCTTCTAGGGTCACTAACAGAGCTGTTAGGTCTGCCATACTCAAATTTGTTCCGAAACGTTCGATTCACCAAAAAGAATGGCACACTTCCGGAACAGGTCCGAAACGTTCGATTCACCGATGTTCTGTTATTGTTCTAGAACAAATTCTGGACAGCCAATCGAACATACACTTTAATTTGAACCATATGTTCTCTACATCTGTTTCTAAAGAATTAAACATTCCACTGTGTCCAAATGATAATAAATCACATCTTATCCTAAAGTACCTTAAAAGTTAAACTCAGGTGAAGTTCTTGTCATAGGTTACCTGGCATATTCTTGTCATAGGTTACCTGGCATATTCTTGTTAAAAGTTTACTGGCATATTCTTGGAGAAGCTGGACTATAAACAAAGCACTCAGAATTGGGTCACATATTTCACTACCGGATCATCATCAATGCCTCTTTACTCACTGTGCACTGTCGCCGAAATACACACAGACAACCGCACCATAATGCACAAATCCTAAAGAATAACAATTAGGCCTACCTTTAAATCAATATTTGGAATGGCTAAATGCAAATCTTGTAACACCACCAAAAATGAGAGAGGACAACAAAAAAAAAAAAAAAAATGCTCTACAAATAGGCTTTGACTACATACGTGTGAACCAGAAGTAATTAATTGTAACCCTATTCCTATCGGGCCAAATTATTTATGGACAATGTTAGTCAAACTTTTATATTTGCGTGAAACACCTATTTCAACTTTATATATGAAGTTGTTTAGAATTTCATAGCAACAAAAAAAAAAGTGTTTCACAGCTGTCAGAAAGTGTATAGTGCTGGTATTGCACTGGGTGCAAATTTTGGGCCAAGTGCTGCTGAGAAACATGGGCTCATATCGTTGCTTACAATTTACGTGTCATACATGCACCATACAGTAACTACAAGCTTGTAGTTATTATATAGTACATGTATGACATGTAAATTGTAAGCAACGATACGAGCCCCTGTGCTGAGAAACTAAAACTAAATTTGCTATATCTTCCTTAATTATAGAAATTTTTCAATGCAGTAAAACTTAATTGTACTACAAGATATGTTCTGTCTGAAAATAAGTTTGAAACATAAAAACATGCATAAATTAAATTTTACTGAAATTTAAATAAAAATTTAAATTTAGACAACTAAATTTGAATGAAAAATTAAATTTCTTAGAAACTTTAAAACTCAGACGGACAAATTTTAGCAAAGTAGACTAATGAATTACATTTAAAAGAAATGGTAGCTTGGGTCTGTACAACTTATAACATTTTGCCCAGGGGTAGTGAAGCAAGATAGCTCACAGTGACGTTTGTACTAAATTGCAATGTTCCTGTTCAAATGCATATAGGTGTACACACTAAAGAAACAATGACAGGTGCTATGTTCCACATTTACTGAGTCAGGTACTCAGCCAGTTGTGTACATAAAAATTAATGCACTCAGCTTTCAAATTTTGATGGGACCAGTACCATGTTTTGTGGCAAAAATGTATTGCATTTCAGTGTTGATAGCCAGAAAGGGTGACAATGAAATAGGAAAATACAGCTCCAGGGAGGCTTTACATTACTGAACAATGGTGCTGATCTCTCTCATGAAGACCTAAGTCGTCTTTGAGGTTCTATATATCAGTGTGGAACTAATCTTGGCCACTTATGACAGGTACATTGCATATGTCCTTATGAAACCTTGCAACCACCACCTGACAACAGGAGAGGTTCCAAACTAATCCAACTCTAACACCATGTTCCAGGTACCCCAGGCTAGGCCTGAAAAGATCAAACATGTTTCACTTAATCTTATAGTACATTAAGGTACAGGTAAATAAAGTTAAATTGTGTTAGATGTAGAGACTTCAAATGATATTAAAGGTGCAAGGACAGGAGAAAATATTAAGTTTGACATAGTGACACTCAGAAATGTGAGGCAATAGGGATGTAATAAAATGACAATTCATTAAAAAATATAAAGTTTCCAGAAGTATGTTTAGCCATTTATGGGCTAAAATAACTAATAATGTACACTAGGTATCATAAAGGTTAAAGCAATGTGGGGATGGTGAGGATTGATCATTGGTGCCAGAATGACTATATACTCAATATGCAAGTAAGTTAAGTGACAATGTACTAAATTAAAAGATATTACCATAGGTAATCTTATTCTTGATGGAAATAACAATTTTGGATACTGCAGGTGAATACAGCCAGTTGTGTGCCTCACAGATCAACTTTAGGTACCAATAAATACTATATCATCAACTCAATGTGAAATTCTGTTCTCAAAACTTGTAAACAAGAATTGACATTTGCATATGTGGGACATGTGCCATGTCCTTCTTAAGGTCAAATGTGCAAACATAATTCGATTGATCTGTTTGAACATTTTTAGTGTATTTTTAAGAGTGTAGGTTAACAATTATGAAATTGAATTATTCATTAAAATATGATGTCAGCTGATGCTACAATACTGCACTCTGGCTTAGTACTAAATTAAAATTTGTTATCATACATGAGCATATTCATGAAGATAATAACATTCTGGGATATTTCAAGTACATACAGACAGATATGTGTCTTGCAATTCACTATAGGTATAATGACAGCCTGTATGATGTACTGAATGTGAACATTTGATCACAAAACTTCTAAAATATATGGACATTTGCTTATGTGGGAAATGTAACCATGGTAAGATCAGTTGTATAAAAGTTAAATTTAGATAATCTGGTTGAATATTTCTAGTGTAATAATTAGAGTGTCAGTTAACAAATATTATTAGTATTGATTAATGCATAAAGTAAAATGGATTCCCATAATATCAACTTAGGCCAGAATGCAGCACTGTCAATCAATGTCTTAACCAAACTGAACAATCAAATGGAATGCATTTTGTGTTAAGCTTACTTTATTTTGCTGTTTTCTTACATCTAAGGGTACATATACATGGGGAAAGTATATTTTATCCCTTTGATCTATATTCCTTTTGACATTTTTCATTTTCAGACAGTTTAAAATGATTTAGTAGAAAACTTGAGCAGGTTCTGCTGTAGAGTTTCCATCCTTTCATTAAGTACCATATAACAATATTTATAAACAATTACTGAAGTCGGGGGCCCCGAGTGGCCGAGTGGTCTAAAGCGCTCTCCGTTACGGATCACTGCCATCTCACCTCTGTCTGCGTGGGTTCGAGTCTAAGATTCGGCGAATGTGGATATGTGAGAAAGCTTGCCAGTAGCTTCTCGTGGGTCGGTGGTTCCTTCCGCGGATTTCCCGGTTTCTTCCTCCACCATTAATACTGGCCGCCATGTATAGCCTATCGTGTGCTGAAAAATGGCGTTAAGCCCCACAACAACAACAACAATTACTGAAGTCTATACAGGCAGGTATGTCTTGCTCAGGTAGTCATCCCATCATAAACACAGGCAGATATGTCTTACCCAGGTAGTCACCCCATCATAAACACAGGCAGGTATGTCTTGCTCAAGTAGTCATCCCATCATAAACACAGGCAGGTATGTCTTGCTCAGGTAGTCATCCCATCATAAACACAGGCAGATATGTCTTACTCAGGTAGTGACCCCATCATAAATACATATATTAACTGCTGGGACCCATAATAAATTAGTATAAATGACCTAAAAGTACAATATCAACTAGAAAGATGTCTTCATGTGTTTTGAATCAAGGCCTCATTCTGACATTCAAAGATATTTTCTCTGACAGAATTTGACAAATATCCATCATTGCAGCTTGTAGGAATATGTACATGCTGATAATAATATAATTCAGAACAGAAACTATATATGTGCATTTCGGGTAGTGGTAATTTAAAATTATATGTTTAAAAAATTCATTCAATTTATTTTAAAAGTAAAACTTAATTTTTTAATTTTTAATTTCATTCTTATATTTTTAAAGTCAATATACACAATATATCAAAATTTCATGTGTCTATCAGTAATAATAAACTTTGAATACCAATTTAAACATTTTAGGATGTACTACTGACAGGTCTCAGACCACAATTAAGTTTAATATATATTTTCTACAATTGTTTCTCTGATAAAAAAAATAGACTAGAACTATATTCCAGAAGTAATAATTGTGACCCAATTCCTGACGATATTCATCCTGATGTCATGGAGTTTTTGAAAGAGATTTGGTTTATATTTTTAAAAATATTGATTTTGCATTTTGAGTATTTACCTTTACAGCTTAATCTTTGTTTTGCAATTGCAATTATTTTTTAGGATGCGTAACTTACTCAGCACTAAATAGCCTGGGTTGTGCTACTATTCCCATTAAACCATAAACCGCATACATACATACATACATAATGCGCAGTTGCATGCTTGCACACATACATACACACGCACATATATATGCATGCACTTAAATATATTCAGACTTCTCAAATCACTGTATCAAATTTTAAACCTTTTAAACTTTACCTTGAGAAATTGTTAAATCACTTCTACTTACATTTGCATCAAGATTGGGGGCTAATATAATATTTCACTTCTTTTTATTTTCATAAGCACTGAGAGTTTTATTTCTAGAAATGTCATGTATGGTGTAAGGGAGATAACTTTATAATATTCATAAGGTGTGGTATTTTTATTTCCTTGAATATGTTATCAATGTAATATAAATTAATTCATGGAAACATGTATTAGTTTGCATGCAATTAAATTATCCCCCCCAAAAAAATTATTGATAAAGTAATAACCTAAAATTCAGGCTTCTATATAAAAGTGATTTAATTTTGTTGTTTTGAGATGAGGAGGCTGGCTTATATCACACAGGTCATGTTCTCTAGAATGCCAGCATGTGGAGTGCAGCCTACCGTAAGCATGCAAATGTGATCCCATGCTATTTGGGATTCTTGTGATGTAACATAAAATTTGAAGAACAGTGAATGGAAGGAATGAGTAATATGTGACTAATGTGATTATCACTCAGAAATATATGACCTTATATGAATAAATTCCAAAAGAAGAGTTGGACAGAAAGAGACAAAATTAACTGAAAATCAGTAGTAAGGTTATAAATGGGCTTATGCAAGTGTCAGTGCAAAATGCTGACTTTAATACACTGTTCTTGTCTGATGGTATTGCCTTTACTTCTACGAAAGGGAATGCAAAAGAATTTTTCTAAACAAACTGCATGAAGAATTTCAAGGCAAGAAGTGTAAAAAAGGGACAATTATTGCAGGATAATAAGTGAATGTTAATGAGGGTATATTAATTTTCAGTGATTTGTATCACATTTTAAAAAAATCGTGAAAAATACAAAATATGATATGGATATGAATTGACATCATCTGACAAGTTTCCAAGAGACACAGCTTTTGTAAAAGCCTGACAAAAACTTTACATCATTCACCAATCACAGGTAATTTTGCAATTTATTTCTGAATGAAAAATTTCCTACACTTTAAGATCTGCCCACCTGTGGTTGTACAGTTGGTACCCTTTGGACTCACAGTACTAGCGATATGGAAAAACAGGAACCAAACCAGAAATGGGTGGAGATAAAATAGAGTGTATATTGGTTTGGCTGGCCAGGATTGGTTGATAATGAAAGATAGATCTGAGTATAAAGAATCTGTTTAAAGCTCATCCTAGTTGTAACTGATACAAAATAGAGATTTTGTGTTACTGACGGAATTTCAGTCCTTGTACAGACTTGAGTTTTTAAGACACATTACTGAAGTCAGCACCTGACTCTTTGGTGCGGTATTGAAAACACATTTAGATGCAGAAGATGAAACAGATCATATGATTTTCTCTACACAGAAGCTGTCATCAACGATGTGCCTATACTGAAAAAAATAAGTTTGATCATGAGCACTAATAAATGTTAAGTTATTGAATTTTTTATATTGTGGTGTTTGCGTAGGTTTACTATGGAACGGAATTAGTACCATGAGTCCTATAAAGAATGGACCTACAGTAATTCCACATATGCTTGTACAATTTATTTTATTATAAATGCAAAATTATGGTTCTGGATGGCAAGCAAAGTTAATACCTATTGTATACCTCAGAGTGACTTTCAGTGGATTATTTAACACACTTTCAGATATGGCAACTATTTTCAAAAAAAAGGGTGGGGGATTGTGTAGAATGTGTGGATTTTTGGCTATGATAGGAAGATTGTTTTGCTCATTGGTTAATATCTGTGCAAACAGGTATATTAACTACATACAATTTACCATTCAAAGAGCAATTAGGACAGCAATGTGATATTTCCAATTTGTTTTGAAACATTATGCTTCATATAGGATTACTTAGGCCTCTATCACGATACTTAATGGTGATGACCCTTCATGATTTTGTGTCTCACCAGTTTCAGTGAATGTTTTTGAACTCCATATTTTTGTATTTTAATTGGCTTATGCCTACCTTAGACTGGTTTTAAATTATATGTGTTCTGTGGGAATTTCAGGCAATTTCTGTAATTTAAATCTCTTTTTCTGTAGGAATACAGGCACATATAGATGTTCACCTTGACCAGTTTACACAATAATTGCATAATAAGACAAGACTGATAATATTTTTTTCAGTCTTAAACTGAATAGAGATAAATGGTGATAGTAAAAAGGTGACTCTTGATTAGACAAGTTGATTTTAACATTTTTCTGATTTTCTGAAATGAAATTCAAATGCTGAAATGTTGTCTGAAATGTGCCATTGCTGTTAATGGTGTATATGAACATGCAATATAATTTAATATTCACTAATGTAATCTTTGACAAGCAGATCTATGCACACTACTACTTATGCATTCTGCTACTATTCATAGGTCTGTCAGGTGATTCAAGGGTGGATATAGGAATCATGGTACTAATGATATGAAACAATGGGAACCAGTCTATAAATGAGTGGAGATAAAACAGAGTATATATGGGTTTGGCTTGATAATTAAAGTTAGATTTTAGTAAAAAGAAACTTTTGAGAGCATATCCTGGATATAAGTGATAAAAATAGAGACATTGTGTTATTGATGGAATTGCAGTCTTACAGACTCTAGTTTGGAATGGTCATTAATGAAATCTGCGCCTTACTCTTTGGTGAAGTATTGAAAGCAAAACACATGTAGATCCAGAAAATGCAGCAGGTCATATGGTTTTCTCCTCACAGAAGCTACCATTAAGGATGTGTCTATACTGATAAATATAAATTTGATAATGAGCACTCAGAAATTTAAGCTTATTGAATTTTTAATATCATGCTGTTTGCATAGGTTTACTTTGAGAACCAGCGGTGTAGTGATGTGGGAATGTATGGGAATAGCATTCCCTTACTATTTTGTGCATTCCCTTACTTTTTTGCACTAATCATTGCCCCACCACACACACACACACATCTGAGTAACATGTCTTCCCTCATTTCTTTATTGTGTTCTCTCACTATTTTGTTTAGCACTACACCACTGATGGAAATTGAATTAGTACTGCGAGTTCTTACACAATTAAGATCTCTATGCCAAGGGAGAAAACTCCTAGAAGCTTGTTAAGGAGTCAGCATATTACCTTATCAGGCTTACACTAACACTTCCTCTTGGGCCAAACTTATTTTATGGGGCACTTTAGATGACATGGAGATTATTTTCTGCATTTGCTTAGATGTGCTATTTCAAATTTGGTGACTACCTATTTGTTTAATTTTGTTATAAAACTCTTCTTACCTGTGGCATTCTCCACAAAACTGAGGTCTGGGACCCCACTCCCCTCTCCATTAAATAAATAGTTTGCTGGAGAGTTTGGGCCCCCATTGGGCCCAGGCCCATCTGCAGTTGCTGGGATTACTTGGGCGGTTGCTACACCACTGATTCTAACCCATAAATATGTTGCAAGTTGTCAAGTTACAACCTGACAATCTTCCAGCAAGTTAGTGAATGCACATTTGCTTCAAGAGCAGGTAATTGTAACCTTTATTTCATTCCTTTTTTGAACATCTTCAATTTAATTACTGTGACTAATCAAACACTTTTCTTAATGAGAGATTTGACAAAAGTTTGTAAAAATGAGATAGAGCTTTACCAGATGTAAGTCACTATGAGATATGCATATTTTCTAAGTTTTAATGATTTTGTTAACTTTGAGGTATATATATATATATATATATATATATATATATATATATATATATATATATATATGTGTGTGTGTGTGTGTGTGTGTGTGTGTGTGTGTGTGTGTGTTAATTCTATGATTATAGATTGTAAGAGTCATTTAGTAAATAACATTAAATAGCTTATTTTGTTCATCATTATGGGTTTGTACTATAAGATAAGTTCATTTTCTTTGGTAAATATGCTATTGTGGCCATTGATTTTGGAAGCTGTAGAAGAAATCTTGATGACGAATTTTACAGGATTTAAGTTTAAGTTTCCCCCTTGGAAAACCAGGGGACCTAATTTCTCATTGGCTAGCTGCTGATGGACTTGGTTTTGTTAACAAGTAGAATATTCTAGAAATGATTATTCAACCCTCTTGCTGGTGTTGAAATTGCATCATAGTTTTTTTTTATATAAGGTATGTTATCCTGAAAATTAGTTATTCCTATCTTAAACATCAGTCTTAGTGGAGTCATTTAGTTGTGTTCAGTTTAGAGGATTTCAGTAAATTATTTCAATTACTCATTGGAATTACAAGGTGTTCGTAAACTTTGAACTTTTTCACTGTTTTGTAATTACTGTGAATTCCTTTAAAGACTTTGAATTATATCATTGTGATACATCAAGATTGTTAGCATATCAAACTATTCCATACCGTTGGCACATCAGCACAATAGACAAGACTTCATCTGGAACAACATTAGAAATCATTTAGAATACTTGATATTTTTGGATTTGTGTTACAACTTGTAGGACTATTTAGGATTGCAATCACAATACTGTAATATATTTTTAATTGTTCACTTTGTATTACATGTAAATAAAATATTTCTTGAATTTTACAGAACTTTTTAGTTTTCACTTTTTTCTGTTACTTAGTTTAAAACCATAGAGTTGTAATAGGTCTTACATGGTTTATTGTACACTATCAATGACAATATGTATTTCATTGTGTCTAACACCTCTTCACCCCTATCAATTAGATGTCTTTGAAAGACGATATCTATTTACCTTTCGAACAGAAGCTGTCATGTACAGATTATTAATAATGCTACAGTATCATTGATATACACAATACGAACACTGCTATAGGATCTGTTTTATACACAATATAAATACTGCTACAGGATCTGTCATATACAAAATATAGATAACGCTAGAGGTTCTGTCATAAATGCAATATGAATAATGCTAACTGCTACAGCATGTTTCATATGCATATTCTAAATGCTGCTAAAGGATATGACATCTTGCAAGATGTCATTGACAATTCACCCAAGAAGGACATTCTGTTTGTTCAAGGAGACTGGAATGCAAAGGTGGGAGTTGATTCACAGACAAACTGGCAAAGTACCTGTGGACTCTTCTGTAATGCAGAAACAAATGAGAGAGGAATCAGGCTCTTGGAGTTTGTTGCCTACAACAATCTTGTGCTAGCCAACACATTCGGCCCTCACAAAGCATCTAGAAGATGGACCTGGCACAGTCCAGATGGACAGCATCACAACCAGATTGACTACATCTTGGTGAAAAACGGTTCTGCACAGGACTGAATATCGCCAGAACACGAAGTTTTCCAGGAGCAGATATTAGAAGTGACCATGACTTATTAATGACAACGTTTCGCCTCCACCTGAAAATGGTCAAAAAGCCTAACCAACCAAGAATCAGATTTGACCTTGAAAAATTGAAAGACCCAAATGTTGCAGAAGCCTTCAAAGCAATGATAGGTGGTAACTTTGCACCTTCGATAACCCTGGACAGCCAAGACACTGACCTAGAGTCCTTAACAACCACATTCAACACAGCTGTGACTAGCACAGCTAGCGAGATCATTCGCAAATATCGTCGAACAAAGAAACCTGGATCACAACAGATGTCCTTGAACTATGCGACAAAAGAAGAGAACTGAAAAAGGGAAAAAGAGATCATCAAGGAGAACTGGCTGACTTGGTTGAGCACTTCGACACAACCTCCATAGCATACGGTATGGAGATTAGCGCCGAGAAAACCAAACTGATGACAAACAACACCAATGGCATCAGTGCAGAAATAAAGGTCAGTGAACAGAAGCTGGAATGAGTCACAAGCTTCAAGTACTTGGGATCAATTATCACAGATGAGGGCTCCAAACCAGAACTACTTTGCAAGATTGCCCAGACAACAGCAACAATAACAAGGTTGAGACCAATATTGAAAGATACCAACATTGCTTTTGGTTCCAAAATAAGGATGATGCGCCCAATTGTTATATCCATCTTTCTGTATGTTTGTGAAGCATGGACGCTCACATCAGATCTACAAAGAAGGATTCAAACCTTCGAAATGAGATGCTACTGCAAGATCTTGGGCATCTCATACATTGACCATGTAACCAACGAAGAAGTCCACAACAGGATCCAAAGAGCCATCGGATCCTATGAAGACCTCTTGACTACTGTAAAAAAAAGTGCAAACTGAAGTGGTAAAGTCATGTCTCAAGATCATCTGGACTGGCAAAAACAATCTTGCAAGGCACAGGGCGAGGGTGCAGAAGAAGTGGCAGACAGAAAAAGAGGTGGGAAGAAAAACATTATGGAATGGACAGGCATGGGATTTGGAGATTCCCAAAGGGCAATAGAGAACAGGGAAAGATGGAGAGAATTGGTTGTAAAGTCAACTGTGGTGCCCCAACGACCTCTTGGTTTAAGTGATTGAAGATGATTGATGATGATGAGGAAAGGATGTCATATACACACTATGAATACTGTATACGATCTGTCACACACAGTATAAATACTGATACAGGATCTTTCATATACAAAATATAGATACTTCTACAGAATCTGTCATGTATGCAATATGACTACTGCTACTGGATCTGTCATACACATAATATAGATGCCGATATATGATCTGTCATATACACAATATGGATACTATTACATGACCTGTCATATAAATAATATGGATACTGCCACATGATCTGTCATATAGAGAATACTAATGCTACAGGATCTATAATATACAGATCATGGCTACTGTTATAGGATCAGCCATATACACAATATGAATACCTTTTCAGGATCTGTCATATATACAATATGGATTCAGTCATGGGATATGTCATATACACAATTGGACATCGTTACAGGATCCGTCATATACATAATATGGATACTGCTACAGGATCTTTCGTATACACAACGTGGATACTGCTACAGGATCAGTCACTTACACAATATGGATACTGTTACAGGTTCTGTCGTACATACAATAGGATACTGTTGCAGGATCTCTCATGTATACAGTATGGATACCGTTTCAGGATCTGTCATATGCATAATATGGATACCGTTACAGCATCTGTCGTATACACAATATGGATACAGTTATATAATCTAGCATATACACAATATGGATATTGCTACAGGATATAACATACACACAGTATGGATACCGTTACAGGATCTGTCGTATACACATTGTGAATACTTGTTCTGTTGCTGCATTTAATACTCATACAAACACTTTTCTAAAAAGCTCGGCATCTTCTAACCGAGACATTTGATTGCCATATTCAAGCCCATTGTGTGTGTGTGTGTGTGTGTGTGTGTGTGTGTGTGTGTGATTTGGATTTTTAACGTTGCTTTAACAATGTTTCAGTCATATCGTTACGATGTCTGCAGTGTGACAATTTATACTGATGTCGAGCATTGGGGCATCATGCCGCAGACATGTAGCATGATGTCCCATCCAGTCACATTATCCTGACACCAGCAGACCAGTCATAACACTAGCCTCTTAATGGTGAGCGCCTAGTGAGGCAGCAGTAAGTACCACTTTTTTTTATAAGTCTTTTGTATGACTTGGCCGGGGTTTGAACCCGCGACCTCTCGCATCCGAGGCGGACGCTCTATAGACTGGTTTAAATCTCTTCTGTTTTGAAAAGTAACAACGTGTAGCTTGTTAAAAAACAGTCAAATAGTGTATGAAAAAATATTTTTTATTACAAAGTAAGGACAATAATTGAAACAAAAATTAAGATATATACAATGTAATATTGTATAGTTTCCTTGCTAAGGCTAGAAACATTTACATGTCGTACTGAGACACATGTCCATAGTGTCACACTGTTAGAGCTATGCTCGCTACTACTACTACTATTGTTACTACTACCACTCCTGCGGTTGCTGCTATTTATACTGCTACTACTACCACCACTTCTAGAACTACAACTACTCATACTACAATACCACTACCACTTTTACCACTACTACTACTAATTTTACCACTGTCACATATACTGCTACTACTGTTTATACTACCACCACCACTTTTACTACTACTACTACTACTACTACTTATACTACAACAACCACTTCTAATACTACTACTACTTGTACTATTACTACTTAAATTACTACTGCTACTACTACCACTTCTACAACTACTACTTATACTACTACTACCACTTCCATACTACAACTACTTGTACTATTACTACTACTATTACTACTACTACTACCCCTACTGCTACTACTACCACTTCTACAACTACTACTTATACTACTACTATCACTTCTATACTACTACTACTACTACTACTACTACATAAAATGCAGCTATTACCCTTGCTCCTACTACTACTACCACCACTTTTACTACTACTACTACTACTACTACTTATACTATTACTACTGTCACTACTTTTACCACTATTACTACCACTACGACTACTAATACTACTACTACTACCACTTCTAATAATACTACTGCTGCTATTAGTACGCCTTACGCTGCTACTACTACATACACGACTACTACTTCCACAACTAACACTACTATTACTGCTAACTTACTACTAGCACAACTACTACAGCCACTTCTAATACTGCTATTTATTTTACTACTACTACTACCACCACTTCTAATACTACTACCACTTCCAATACTACTTCTACTACTACTACGGCTACTACTAATACTACCATTTCTATAAACACTACTGCTAATAATACCACTGCTACTACGACTTATGCTACTGCTACTACTGTTACGATTACTACTACCACCTCTACTATTACTACTACTACCACTTCTGATACTACTGTTACCATTACTACTACTTACATTACTATTACTACTTATACTACTACAACTACCACTACCACTTCTAATACTACCACTACTGCTACTACTGCTACCATTTCTGATACTACTACTGCTATTTCTACTTCTACTACTACTTATACTATTACTACTAATACTCATTTACTACTACTACCACTACTACTACTACTACCACTACTTCTTATACTACCACAACTACCACTTCTAATACTACTACTACATACACTGCGACTATTAACACTACTACTACTACTATTACTACTACCATCACTATTGTTACCACAACTACCACTTCTACTACTAATACTATTTATACTATTCCTCCTGCTTCCATTTCTACAGCTATTGCTACCACTACGACTACTACTACCACTTCTGATAATACTACTGCTGCTACTAGTACGACGTATGCTACTATTAGTACTACTACTTATACGACTACCACCACTAATACTACTACTACTAACATACTACTAACACTACGTTCATTTCTAATACTGCTATTTATTTTATTAGTACAACAACAACAACTACTACTACTACTACCGCCACTTCTAATACTACTACTTATGCTACTGCTACCACTTCAAATAATACTACTGATAATAAAACTACTGCTACTACGATTTATGCTGCTACTACTATTACGATTACCACTACCAGCTCTACTACTACTACTACTTCTAATACTACCGTTACTGCTACTACTATTACTACTTATACTACTACTGCTATTTATACTACTAATACGACTACTACTACTACTTATACTATTACTACTATCACTCTGCTACTACTGCTCCTATTACTACTACTACTACTACCACTTCTACTATTACTACTACTACTACCACTTCTACTATTACTACTACTGCTACTATTACTAATACTTCAGCTACTACTACCACCTCTACTGCTACTACTTCTTCTAATACTATTACTACTACTACCACTTCCACTACTATTACTACTACTACTACTACTTATACTACCACAACTACCACTTATAATACTACTACCACATACACTGCAACTACTACTACTACTACGAGGGAAACACGAGTGGTTCGAATGATATTTGACAACGATTTAGTAACGCTCAAAAACATGCGGATTGTGATTCGCACTTACACAAGTAATTTGTCAGTGGAATTAACCTATATTTGGAGATTTTGATGTGAAGATAATTCACAACAGAAGTTAACTATGTATCTCAGAAAATGAATATACTACACTAAATAGTGTAAAGGGCTTAGAAGAGACCAAAACACACTGACCACAAAGACCAATTTGGATCAACACTGACAACGGAAGACAAACCCGTAGGAAGTAAGTGCCAGTCACAATCATTCATAATTACAGTATGTTAATCATATAAAGTCACTAAACGTGATATTACAATATTTATTCAGTTATTTATTGCGCCAAGTTACCCAACAAGTCTTTTATATCTTTGTGTATGTATTAAAATGTATCCCATATTGTTTACGATTAATATAGTCATATGAAACACTGAAAGTTAACATTTAATGCTGAGACTTGCGAGAATTATTTTAAAACGAACCACACACTATTTGTGTTTTATAACACCAGAATTTATAATGTCTTCCATAAACGTCGACTCATAGAAGTTATTTAAACTAAGATCAAGAGAAATAAAAGGTTCATGAAATACAAATGTGCAAATCATGCAAAATGTTATGATAATAAACGTTTCAGAGTATACTTGACAATGTTGACAAACGAAGTTGCTTAAGAATTTCAATGCGTTTTGTACCAACACAATAATAACAATCACTACGGGATTGCAGAAAATGTGTATTGATTCTGGGGAATACTAAAATCCTTTCGTGATAGCAATTTCCTGATTAGTTCCTTTCTCTCGAGTTCAAAGACAACATTAAAAACTTCCCTCGCACAGAGAATATTTTCTTGTACTTGTGCAATTATCTTTTTAAAAAGTTCGCATCGTCTCGTGTAATAAATAAACTTGAATGAAAAAATCTCTATTCACTTGATGGTATTAGAAATTGCTTTTACTTTCGCTATTCATTATCTGGAGTACGTATATTCAAATAGTTGTATTTTTGCTACCAAAGTGTCAAATCGAATACAACGATCATATGCCTAATGTAACATACATAAGTACAATAGATATAACACGTAGATGGCTGTCATTGGGCAGATCTACTCGTATGACTCTCATTGCGTAGGTCCACGTAGAGGGACGGATGGCAAAATAAACCGATCAGGCTGGAGCATGATCAATGGAAAGCTTTTGCACGGCCAATATATAATTATAGCATTTGAAATGGATTCTTTGGAAAAGAAACTATTGAGGAAAACAATGAGGTTTTATGAAATTTAATGCCATTATTGATGTAGATGATTTTGACAACCAAAAAATTCTTCCTGTTTTCATCTTGCTATGGAATCTGAACAGTTTCCTGAGATGACCTGAAACTGCGCGTTTTATATTAGGTGTATTCATTTTTCAATGTTCAGATGATTGTATGGTGCCGGATTATATAGCTATGCAGGTGTCTGAGTCTCTTTTAACAAATGCTAATAATTTAGCACTTTTGCTTCTGAATTTGATGATGATATTAACACCTACAGCAATAGCGCACACATGAAACTACAGAACTCAATAAAAGAAACAGCTATGCATAAAATAACATAAATATACACGAATGTACATTAAGAAACGTGTTGGTACGCATAAAACTATAGCTACTTTCATTGCTCGCCATGACAAATTAAAACACTTTTGATTACATAAACCCTCCACCCCCACTTCACACTTTCAATGTCGTTCATAACCTAAAATCAGTGAAATATGTGTCCTTGTGCAAAGACCTATATATACAGACTGGTAAAAGACATATTTAAAAGCAGTCACTGTACGATGTTTTCTTTTAACTTTGGTTCCTATCCCAGGGGACCACAGCTGGGCTGCGAGAGATTTGTATTGTACTTTTGTACATTTCCATTGATGGTAATCACATTGGCAACATACGTGCAAAGTTTGGAGGATTTCCACATATCAGTTTAGGCCTGGCAATATAATCCTCTAAAGCATGGAGATAATAAAATAGGAACATTACGACAGTCTGTAATAAATACTCGGCTAGGTGCGTCCATTTATGGGAGTCAAGAAAATCTGTTATAATGTCGGACCATGTTTTTTTGTACTAGTAGTCAAGACTTGATGAGATTTTTTAACGATGAATCTAAATTGTTCTTGAATATTGAGCAGGAGTCTATCATTGAATATGTTCTTAACGTTTCTGGTTTTGGCACTTGGAAATATAATTTATTTATTCAGTTGCTTTTGAGTTTCTTATTCTCACAAGTATGCTAAATTTGAAGCTTTTAAGAGATCTGAGACTGAATTATAAAAGATTTAAAACGTATAAAGTTTTATTGAAAACAAAGAAAGGTATAAATGTAACAATTTTTTAAATTTTTCAAAGTATCTATGCCACTTCTACAGACTTCTAAACCTAAAACATTCGTTCGAACGAGAAAGCAGATCTAAGCATTTACTCAAACACAAGAATATCTGTCATAACTTCAGATACAATATCTCTCATAATTTCAAATACAAACACAAGAATATCTCTCATAATCTCATATACAAACACATAGAATACCTCTTATAATTTCAAATACATGCACAAGAATTATCTCTCATAATCTCATATACAAACACAAGAATATATCTCTCATAATCTCAAATACTAACACAAGAATATCTCTCACAATCTGAAATGCAGTCACAAGACTATTTCTCATAATCTCCACAAGTTTAGTGCTGCCAATGTTCTTGATATAAGAATAACTTATTTTTGTTAGGAAATAAGCATATATATGGCTTTGAAAATGAGCAGAAGAATATTTCTTAGAGGATGAGTATATTACTTCGGGAATGTGCAGAATGTGTTTCCAAGAGCAGAAATATACTTCTAATACGATGAGGAGAAATATATTTCTCAGAGGATGAGGAGTAATATATTTACCAGAGGAAAAAAAACTAAATATATTCTTAACGAATGAGCCGATATATATTTCTTTCAGGTTGAACAGACATATATTTCTTAGAGGATGAGAAGAAATGATTTCTTTGGGAATGAGCACCCAGCATGCCAAGGAAAAAAGAAAGCGAGTTGACAGTGTTATTGTTAGATTTAGCCAACGCTCATGGAAATATTCGACACAAGTTGGTGAACCTGACTCAATAGAAGTATCATGTATCAGTGAAGTTCTGGGATATACTTCAGTACAACCTCGACAACTTCAAAATGAGCTTCACTTTGTCAGACTACAAGATAGCATGGCAGAAAATGGAAGCAGGCATCATGAGAGGCTGTAGAATGTTGATTTAACTTCAATATATCTCCTTGTGAACTCATCAGAGATGGTAAGCCGAGGACCAATGATATCATCTGGAGTTCGGCAGCATCTTGTTAGGGCCTTTATGGACGGTTTGACAATTACATCCAAGTCAGTGCCGCAAAGTAGATAGATGTTTGAAGACCCTGGTGACCTGACTGAATGGACCAGGATGAACTTCTAGCCATCAAAGTCACGAAGTCTGGTCCTAAAGAACTTCAATGTACAAGACACATAGAGGTTCGAGGTAGGAGGGAAAGTGATAGCAACACTGAATGAGCACCCAGTTAAGAGCCTCGGCAATCGGTTTAAGAACTCTTTGAACGACGTTGAAAGTGTGACAGACATGAAGCGACAAACCAGTAAGTGGATGAAGTCCATTGAGAAAAGTGGGTTACCTGAGAGTCACAAGGCTTGGTCTTACCAATATGATATTTTACTAACAACCATTCGGCCGCATCTAGTGTACCAGACCCTATTAGAAAGAGTGGAGACAATGTTTGCTATTAATATATTGTTATGAATATTTAATTTACATTGTTTGTTAGTTGTTTTTTTTTTAATTTTTATATTTCTTTACATGCTATTGTAATGTAACATTGTATGTTAGACTTGACCTTGTCCAAAATTGAGTTCATTTCTGTTTGATCTGAATGGATTTGTTTTAATTTTATTCTGTAAACAACTATTACATAGCTAATATAGTCTCTATTTGTATGGGCTTAATATCAGGTTCATTATTGATAGAAGCAAATATGTTTATTTGGGTCTAGGTCAAATTACCTGGTGTAACTGACATAGTCCAGGTTCAATATTTTAATTTTAGTAATAGGTTTCTAATAATAACTAACAGTTTTATTTTGTAAACATCAGGATCATTCTAGATGGTTATTTTCCATTAGGTAATAGTTCTTTTAGGAAATGCTAACTGTGACCTGAAATCAAGTAGAAGATTATATAATCTTGCCACTGAAGGAAAAATTCATTCGTGCTTTAAAGATGTAGCACAATCAAGTTGTATTATATGTTGTGACCAGTAATTATTTACTGGAATTTATTTCTTCAAATTATTGAATTCAAGTGATTATTTTCTCTGGAAGTACAAAAGTGCTGATAAAATTCTTTCACAGAGCCATTCACTGGAATATATAGTGAATTCAAACCTGGAATTATATTACTGTGATTCAACAATAAACTGTTGGCATATCAACACTCTACGAGCTAAAATAGACACATCAACACCTTCTGCTTCGGAGTTAATTTAGAATTCTGCTGAATTTATTCAGGTCTTTAAATTATTCAGACTTGTGTCTTTAATTCTAGGATTATTTTGGGACTTAATTCGCAATACCATAAATTCTTCTTTTCATTTTCACTTTGTATTCTCTGCAAGTAAATTATTTTTTGAATTTTACAAAGGTTGTTGCTTTTCACTCTTTTCTGTTACTTATTTTTAAGAGCGTCGACAGAGGGGAGTGCAAAGGAGCTTCTATAGTATCGGCTTGTACAGTACCCGCAGCAAGCTTCTTTACTTACCACTGTCTTAAGTTCACAGTGGCCAAAGCCAGGCAGGTTATTATGTGAAAGAAAGTGCAGATGGGAATGTGAGAGAGGGAGCAGTGGAGGCACGAAAAATAGTGGGTGGCAGCAAATGATGTTTCAGAGGCAGAATCCAGAATGAGAAACGGTGACATAAAAGGCATATTTAGTGATATTGAATATTGATTCATCAACGAACACATGTAATTCGGGGTGTCCAGTTGACGATCACGCTCCCACGACTCTCGAAGAATGGTCAAGGAGCCACCACGCACGATCTTCCCATTCCATTCTACGGAAGGATCCCTCAAAAGCCTCGTTATTCGCTGCGACCAGTTACATATTAAATCATTTCATCGGAACTTCTCTACAAGAGAATTGTTATATTTACCAGGTTCGTATATAAATCAGTATCCGACAAGAATAATCTCACTGAATTATAAAAATGCTCTCATTACTTGTCATTCGATGCATGGAATGTATAACTGAATTCATCTGTTATAAAAAGGTCAACTTGAAAAAAACTATTGTATATTTAATATCATTGTGTTATATAACGCAAGTCTGACTATCTGTACAATTTAGAACAAATACTGGCACATCCAATATGTCAAACAGTTCTATGACATAATACGGATAGCGAAAAGGAATGCAGTTTTATATATCATATACGTCTACAGCTAAAGATAGTTTCTGTAAAGATTCTGATGCATGTCAAATAGACACAATCAGCATCTGGTTTAGTTGGGCAGAGCTCGCTGTAAGCCATTTTTCCTTACATGATTTTGTTTTTCAGGAAGCCGTCCGTAAAGGTTATTTGTGCATGTAATTTTCAACACATAATCGATACCTGGTTTGGTTGGGCAGAGCCCGGTTTAAGATATTTTTGCCTAATGGGTTATTAGTTCGTAAGGAAGTCATCCTTAAAGTGGATAGCTTCCTGACAAAACTCGTTGTATTGTAATAATACAGCCCTGCTTTACTCAAGGTAGTCGGTTTTCTCACTGTAAGCACTTTGTTTGTGCAGCATTGCATGAACCAAACTCGGTATTTTGAAATAACTGAAGACGAAAATAAAGCAGTATCAGGTAACACTGTATGCGCTAACGAAACCAGAGCACATTATCGTATCAGCCACTCATCCATGAGCGCTAGCAGAAAGGATGGAAGGCCTTGAATCTGCCTGTGGAAATAGAAAGTCATGGCTTCGCAGCACATACCGTTTGGCGTGCCTTGGGAGTCGTTGGGATTATTTACAGAACCTAACCACAGGAACTTAGTTGCCAAAGTTGGCATAAAACGGTCGGAGGAAGCTTCACCTTAGATTCGGCTCAAAGACGGAAGCGACGGAAAGGTTAATCTGTTCCGGGCTGAACATGGTCGGTGCTCCTGAGAGTGTTATGGTTCAGCACCGAACCGCTCTTGGAAAGGGAATCCCCACCTGATGATGGAACCAATCACAATATAGAACACTGTATTAATATATTGATCTGAAATATATTTCTTAGATGATTGAACAGAAACATACTTCTTTGAGGATGGACATAAATATATTTCATGAAGGATAACTATCTATAAATTACTGTAAGACTGAGCTGAAAAGTAAGGCGCTGTTTAGAGCTTGACGATATGTGTTAATAGTTTTCAATAAACCGTTAATGCTTGATTAATACAAATCCATTGCATTCAGTGCTTCAGATTTATAATTGGCTCATGATGTCTTAATGTTTCAGTTTAACTCAATAAAACTCATTTGTTACATTAAAGTATGAGTTTGGTTTATGAATCGTCTTGTCAGTGATGTAGTGTTATAAAATAAATGATTGCATGCATGTAAATTTATATATAAACAATTGGTAATAACATCGCTCGCCATTTCCGTCCAGTCGAGTAATAACCCCTGATGTAGTTACAGTAATAAACATATTCGATATTTTTGGCGATTAGAACATCGCTTGGCCATTTCCGTCAAGTTGTGAAATATCTTTGGAAGTAGTTGTAGGAATGTACTTGTAGTAATGCACATCAATTTGAAGTGTTTGGTGATTCTCCTTTGGCGGAGTGCACCACATATATTACGATAACCAAGACCGAGATTGGTTTAATTGTGATTTTGCCTACTTCCGCTGCCACATTGTTTCAGGTTAACGAAAGTATTTCAGAATATAGTTCTCAATCGCGACGAATTACATCCGAGCTTTCATTCTCGATTTTGCAGAAAAGTCCAAAGATATCCCAATGGGTTTGATGATTCTCCTCCGACAATGCGCACCACATATGTTGCGACAGGAAAGGCTGACAATTCTCAGTTGCAGCGGATTATTTCAGAGGGGTTTTTGGAGTTGACGAAAAGACTGAAGCTATTCCGATTGTCTTAATATGTATAGACACTCTTGGAGCATAAGCTGTACCAAAGAAATGAAAACTCGAAAACATTCTGACGATATTGCATGTTTTGACTTAAAAAGTCTGGTAGTTTTACCAGTGAGTAATATACAGTACTGTGATTTTTTTGGCACGCTATCATTGAATCCAGTCGTTATCTCTTTAGAATCATCAATTTAAACTTGGCACGCTGTAAGATCGTGCCGCGATAAATGGTAACAATATTAGCACAATATCGTTGAATGCACTGCTTTCTTTCAGCTTCGTCTAGTAGTAAAACTATTTGTATAAATAATTATATGAACGAATTGCTGGTTAAGCTTGAATATAAGATAAAGACTGCATTAGATCAAACCAAACATATTAGCAAAGTTTGCATTGTGTCATTAACAAACATAAAATTATTGAAATAAATTGACTAGGTTTGGTTTCCCAGCTTTCTTTATATGCGGCCATTTTGTTTTGATCACATGAAAATGTGGCGTCGGCGTTCAAGTGACTTTGTTAATAGCGGTATACAACTTGGGAACACACGAAGCAGGGAATCGGACTAAATTAAATCATCTTGGCCTAAAGGCTTGTATGTATCCTTACACAATATCGGGGGAATTGATACACTTGCATATTATTTTTCGACATAGGAAAATTCAAGTACTTCATGTTTCCAAAATAATGTTTGAAATTAAATGATTTCTTCTTCTTACAACTTTTACCGGTGAATTACCGACCCGACTCCACTTAATCTAAGTGGATTATCAGTTGCAAACTCTTATATATATATATATATATATATATATATATATATATATATATATATATATATATATATATATATATATATAT
>JAECUM010021293.1:0-39634 GCA_016617855.1 Megalonaias nervosa | reverse complement strand
GTGTGTGTGTGTGTGTGTGTGTGTGTGTGTGTGTGTGTGTGTGCAGTTTAAAAATTTTAAATGACAGCGTGTTAAAATATTACTTTGTACGATTCTGATTAGTCCAAACAAGCCGTTTCATTACAATGACTTCTTGAACTTTTCGTTTTTAATACTAATATCAACATTTTTGGTAGTCATTTTTGGAATCACTGATCAAAAGAGAATTGGAGAATAAGGTCACTTCTTCACTTTAAGCCATGTAGATCCTAACATGCGCTGAAAATGGCGTTAAACTCCAAAGAACAACAACAAATGAAACTAAGGGATCTAATCAATTGATAGCAGGCGTAGGATTGGTGGTTGGTATACCGGTAACATGGAGTTCACCCTGAGTGATTAAATGTTTAACTATAGGAGTAAATAAACTCGCCTGTGTCCACAGAAGAACTTGAACATAAACCGGTCTCCAAAATGAATGAATGTTGTCCAGCCACATCATATTTTCGCAGTAAAATAGCTCTGATTATGTGATGCAATTCCGACTCGAAATAAAATTTTTCTTGGTCTGCTGTAGCCTACTGTTCAAAATCGAATAATGCAGTTGTCCGATCGCAAACACGTTGCTGTAAATCTGGAATATCTGCATTCATAATCATCACTTAACATGATTATCCAACAAAAATGAATGCTCAGAAGTGAAAGTGACAACTTTCGCTGTTAAACATTTTCTCTAACCGAACTAAAGCTATGTGACATGATACTGAACTTGCTTAGACATTCTGTGTTGAAACGTTATGTTGCTTGAGTCAAATATTATATTTATTCAGAAGGACAGTTGCTCTTTGAATTGTAATTGGTATAAATAAAACTAATAAATGTTACTAGTTGGAGAATTGCGCAAAAAATTCCAGGGACTATTTTTTACGCGCAACAAACGAAAGGTGGAGCTTTTGAGTGAGAAAGAACGACACGATCTCTTCTTTTACTCCTATTTCCAGTAAAATAAAACCTATGCGACAATCATAATCTCAAAATGATTTAGAATTAAAGTTTATGAATTTTATGAAACTCGCCAAAGCTTGCAAAAAAGGACCATATTCAACTCGTTTCATAAATTCAACATTAAAACATTACACATTTGAGATCCTCAATGCTCGTATTTTGTTTACTTCACAGCAAGACTAGTTAATGGGTTTCCAGGTTCACAGCGTCAACAACCAGGTAACATTAATCCTTCTCTCCATAATGAGGTAATAATTTCACATTTATATCCAGTTTACATCCTGTTTTCGTTTTCAGTGATACAAATTTTGTTTACGTGTTCCACATATTGAGCATATATCCCCTTCATAACTATTTTATTGAAATTAAAACTACATTTTTTGTGTCAGTTTGTTTTACTATTCATCATTTATTTTTTGACAATATCGGGGTGGGGGTGGGGCTACCCAAACGGATCAAAATAATCGATTAAATGACTCATAGGGTTATTATAACCAGCTACCCACAGGATAACATCTTAAAAATGTATGCAAGATTAATTATAATTGTTTCATTAGGATTTAATTTACATGGGAGTGTATACTTACTTAAACATCCTCTAAAATTATTAATCTTATTTTTCTTCCAGATTTTTTAAAGTTTGAATGTTACAAAGACGGACGATTACTTGTGCGTCCCTGGCAAAATCAGTCCCATATCTGTTGTTCCCGAGGAAAGAAGCCTCCACTGGAACTTTTTCTTGGTCAATAATGACCTCAACTTGTATTAGCTCCATCACCAAGCATTCTTTCCGAACAATTTACGTAAAGGGGTCAATCGAATAATCCGAACTTGTTTCTGCAATTGTAATTTTGAACATTTGATATTTAGTCTGTGACCCTGCTTTTTTCTTCTTTTCTAATTATTTTGCTTTGAGTTTTAGTTACCCTAACCTTCTCTGGGCCATGCAATTGGTTCTTTGCAAGTTTCAAGGCAACTGGTTGGTTTATTCTGTGCATATTCTCTTAGTTTATTGTTTTGATTTCGATCTAAACTCAGTCAAAACACTTTTTGCTCTCTCTCTCTCTCTCTCTCTCTCTCTCTCTCTCTCTCTCTCTCTCTCTCTCATTGTTGATTTTAAAAAAAATAATTTATTAAACTAGAGTACTAGAAATTCCAGAGATAATGCAAACAAAATTATTATTTGCATATTAAAATGTTTATTTTGTTTTTTCTAAAATACATTTTATTAGTTCTTGAAATACCAGAACCAGTTGTTGTTTATTGTGTTGCACCGGTTATTGCTACAATGGCAGCTGATAATCCTAATGCTGGTTAATAATCTTAACAAATGGTGCAACCATTTTCAGTAATGGCATAAGAACCCCGATGAAGCCTACATTTTTAATACCTCAGTTATTTTTTCCTTGTTTTGGATTTTGTTTTCTTTTTCTTATATATAATATGTCTATACAGTATGTTGTATTTTGCCGTTTACTGAGTTTACTGATAGTTAACGATCACTTAAAATAACAGCACTGCGATGATGTCCACCTACAGTATGAAAATTACAACCTAGTTCCCACGTAACGTCAGTATCTGATGTTGACATTATGAGCTTTTCATCATTTCACTAACATCAAAATGAAACATGGGATGCAGAACTGCATAGTCATATACATTTATATTTGTGACAGTGTCGATGTGTTTGTACATGCACTCATATAATTTTCACTGCCCGCTGTAAAATTGCGCTGCCTTGTTCCTAGTGTCATGCATTTTGTTTTAGTGGCGTTAATATGTATTCTGTTTTGTTAACATCTAACTGATATATTGTTGCGGTCGAATTGAAGTTTATTTTCAATGGAGTCAAGAGATTTACTTGATAAATGGAACGTAGAATCGTCATCAAAAACATATGTGTTAGAGTGCACTGGATACAAGCCTGAGTCATTGAAAAACAGTAGAAAAGGAAGAGACCCTAATATAGATCCCTGAGTAACACCATTTTAAATATGACTTGATTCGGAGGTATATTTACCCCTGAAAACAACCTGGGGTCTGTTACTAACATACGACGAAAACCAAGCAACTGAGTTTGAAGAAAACTTGAAGGCTGATATTTTGTTTTTCTTTTTGATGAGCACCGAATGGCCGACCAAATCGAGTGGGTTTTTAATTAGAGTTTTAATAAATCAATCAAGATTGCGCCAGTAAGTTCGCCTGATTCGACCGCTTGTAGCCACTGGTCTAGATTTATGGAGGCTTTGATAGTTGTTAAGACATCCGTAAAGATGTTTGGTGACATGTTTTCCAATAATTTTTAAAAGTATAAATAGATTACTTCTTTCAGTGACTCAGAGATTGATAAAGCCGACATTTTCAGAGAGTTGGGGTGAATTCCATTTGGACCTGCTGATTTGTTAGTGTCTATTTTATCCATAATATCAAAAACATCGGTTATTGCACAGTTAGACTGTCTTTGTTAAGTTAAGTAAAATTAGTCCTGTCAAGTATTTGGGAAATATTAGTAAAAAAAGAGGTTCTGTTGGTTTGCAATATCGTGCTCATCAGTGTAACTAGTGTAATTTATTGGAACGGGTTTTGTTGAAGTAGTTCTCGCAAGTGACTCCAAATGGATCTGTTATCGGAGTTTCAGGCGATGACTTCTTTAAAAAGGAGCTCTTGTGTTTTACAATGAGTCATTTGACATAAGCGATAATTTGTAAAATCTTTACATTTATGATAGTAGTTTCGTTTACATTGCACCTAGGCGATTTCATTAGTTTACCATTCTGGTTGTTTTGATTGTTTAATTCTTTAGATTTGTATTGGAGCGTGCTTATTTAGGATAGTAAGAAAAGTGGTTCCAGATAGGAAACTCATAATCTGGGTCTATGTTAGAGAAATTTAATTAGCTAATATTTTGTGATAGTTAGGAGAGGAATTCATTTTCAATATTTCTTAAAGCACTGCTATTGCATATAGGATAGTGATCACAAATAGTAAAATAGGGTACATTTATCTCGTAGAGATTGTCAGGGTGGGTAATATAGATTCGATCGATCATAAGTAGCCATTTAATGCTAGTATCAGAGATGAAATCAGTATTAAAGTCTCCCTTGATAATTACTTAATTGTTGAAGGATAACGCAGCCTCTAGCTCGTATTCACATTGGTCATTCCATATCGAGATGGAGTTTGGAGATCGGTAAGCAGAATAGATATAAATAGATTTACAAATGAGGAAACTTAACTTGATTCGTATTGGTTCTATAGTGGATATTTCGAAATCTGTTCTTGTCTTGTATATTACGCTATTTCAAACGTACATGACTATCCCTCATCCCATACTTTGGCTTCAACCTCGTCTCTTCAATGAAAAATTGCTAATAGAGATAGCACAGTCAGAAACGTTTTGCGTAGTCCAATTACTGCAAGGTTGGATTCATTTTGTATCGTAAGTCCTAGTTCGTCGATTTTTGGTAAGACTTGTTTTACATTGAAGTTCATAAGTTCCAAAAATTACTTTTTCAAGCCAAAAGATATACATTGTACATTTTTCCCAGTCATTGTAGAATCGATGATAGATTTAGTATTTATTACCGAGCCAGAGGAAGAGACATTAAATCCATGGCATGTCCAGTAAGAATGAATACTTGGACAGTAAGACAATCAGAAAAATATCACTAAGAACATGATATAGATTTATGACTCAGGAACATGCATTTTCATCATTATACCTAGACAGAAGTACCATATGTTTATATTTATAGGTAGGTACGTCACATCTGTCATGTACGTACTGTTGTTTTATCGATGTGTCCATTTTCCAGAGCCTTATGTTGCGATCGAGTCTGCCTGGAAAACCATCCCATTTATTCTGTGCATTCTGGTTCTTTTCCCACCCATTATGACTTTCATTGTATCTGTGGGGCTTTTCTGTTGTCTGTGTTGGTATTGCTTAATTACGTAGTATTTACTCAGGTTGGTAGACTCTGATTTCAGTACTGGAGTACCACTGTGCATATTGTTCAATAGGTTTGTTGTGCCCGCGTCTTTCACATGAATCAGGTCAGAGTGAAGGAAAGTGTAATGGTAACTGCCCGGGCCGACGCTATCAAACAGGTGTCGTGGTTTGACACGTATGGTAGGTTGAACGAGCTGCCAATATTTATCAATATGTCATCATACAGCGGCATGTCCACGTCTCGTCTATTAATAAGGCAAGATAAAACGAGCAACGGGTTGATAAAACGAGCAACGGGTTGATAAGGGTCTTGTAATTGATCTCCAACCGATTCAGTTCCTGACCTCTGTCAGCGTCATTATCTTATTATTGGTGTCAAGTTTGTTCAGTTCTGGTTTGAGACTTCATTGGTAGCACCAGGGTATGATTTCACATGTATATCATGTGAAAGTCCTCTGTTGTTGATTCCTTTCAGGAGAGATGATCCTGTAAACAGGGTATTTGTTGGTGCGGGAGGAGCATGCCTAGGTTGAATTTGATTTGTCTGAGGTTGTTCGTAACTTTCTATAGAACGTATTGGCTTGTCAGTTCTTGGTTTACCCCGTCTGTCTGACCAGTGGCCGTTTCGTTATCCTACTTTGGATATTTTGTATTAGCTTTTGTCAATTCGATTACATTTTGTTTCTTTCATTAATACAGCTGTTTTCTTATCTATTTCAAGTCTAGCATTTAATGTTTGCTATTTGATTTCTTCAAGTTGCATTGAGGTTGATTTGTCATACACAGCTATGCACTTTCTTGTGGTGGATATTTGGTCGTTTATGTTTACAAATTTAGTTCTATATTGTTTGACAGAATTTGTATTTGGTTTAAACGACCGTCGTACAAGCATGTAATTCATTTTTCGAAACCTGAACCGTTTTAAGATATGTAAGTATTTTTGTTTACATTGAGCACAGATCCAGAATTCTACTGTGTCTGTTTTGCTAATACCAACACAAGTATCGTTCTACCAAGACATACACTTGTTTGACCCTGTCATATTTTTAAATCTTGTTTTTGACTTGTCTATTACTTTACAGTCAGAGCTACAAATCATGTTCATTATCAGCTTCAGCTTCGGCGCGTGTTTCGTCCAGTTTCGTCGAGACACTGCTTGAGGCTATACGTGTCTGTTAAACTTGATATACTGCCGTTCACAAAGCTTGATTCATTCTTCTGTTCGTTCGGATTATCAGAATATGCATCAATGTTATACATCACCTGCTTCGTCGTCTTCATGCTCTGAATTAGTACCATCACTTTCCGTGAATGTTCAAGATGGAGTTTTGGCCGGAATTGATTCTTTCTCCTTTTGGCGTACATGTTTCGTTAGTTACTGGCTCGCTTTTTGGGCTTTCAAACGCTGTATCTCATTGTTGAGGTTGTTGCTGGTTTAATGTGCTGCGCTTTCAATAGATTTTTTGTTCTGATTGGGCAAACGTATACACATGTCGGCACAAATCAGGTCTCTGTATTGAATTTTGTTGAAGCAGCATAATTCGTTAAGAAAGTGGTAACCGATCAGGGATATGTATTTTTCTCATAATTCCGTGCCAACTTTTCGCAAGTTTTGGGCCCATTTTATCTGGTACAAAATAAGGTCACAGATTATATAATTTGGGTTTGCAGTGAAAATGAACTAGAATGCACTTCAAGGACACTTCCACAGAATATAAAGAAGCGGGTTATTATAACAAGTATATACGGTAATTGGAATTGGCGCTGTTCTAAATTGGCTACTGTAGCGTAGTCATAAGTCGCTTGTTTAAGGGAACATACGGCTTAGTATGCTGGCTAGGTTGACTATATCCTTGTTGAACAATACCCTCCAAAAATAGACGACCTCATCTGTTCAGTTTAGAATAACTCACTACTTCATCCAACATAAATAAAAACAAGGAAACATACAAATTCAATGAGTATCAAAACAGGAGTTTGAATTAATAGTTATTTTTTTTCCAGGACGAGGTAGCGCTTACCTTAAATCCACTTGCACAGCAAAATTAGTCCAATCCCTTAAGTACAGCCATCGCAAGCTGGAAATAAATCGCGTAAAAATCACATATCACACTAACCAAGTGAGAATAGGGAGGCGTTGTTAATTGTAACATATATTTGTCTCTAATTAGCATTATTGATTAAATACCATCTTGGTATGCTCACATACCTTTTATTTTGTCTTGCAGCCTGGAATGCTACAAAGACATACTTTGGCAATGGTCATTCTCCGTGTTGGATTCAATTCCTTCAAGTTATATTGCTGTTTATAGACTTTCTTCTGTTCAAAATACCTTAAAAAAAATACCCCATGAATAATTTTTAGTCAATATCGCTTGCCATTGACATAGATAATTCAAGTTTTGGCATCCATAAAGAAATGTGAGAAATTGCAAGCAGGATTCGGTTAGAGGGCCCTAGGCAGAAAACGCCTGGATTATATGTGTGGAAGTGTTTCTTCTTATGTATATGAATATGTATATGTTAAAGACACTGAATTGAATGCTTGAAAAATCTCGTCTCCACGTTCACATAAGTAATGGAGACAGAGCAAAACTTTGGCAGAATATCGACGACTGACCGAGAGATAGGATTGAAAGGGTAGGATGACTAATTTATTCTAGGACATCAGCTTCATTCGGTGGATTAATCAACTCGATATAGCGATGTTAGAAGCTTCCTTTACAGGATCGATCCCTGCGTGATCAAGTACTCGTCTCAATTTTCCACAGCAACGACGTCAAATATCTATATCAGATTGGCCTTATCAAAACTTGTTTCTTGAAAGTCAAACGACTTTGAAGAGTGGGTTTGGCACCAGGCGTAGAATTCGTTATTCTGTGTGTTTAAATAGGGGTGGGGGTGGGGGCACAACGTGTCCATTAGCTTCGGTATTGAAAAAATGTGGAAAATAATCTTTGGTAATTTCTGAAAATCCAAACTTGTTTGGCTTTCTAACTTAACGATATGGTTAATTAACTCATGGAATCTTTAAACCTTATTGTACATTGAATTGGCTCCAATTCATGCTGACTGCGGGACATTCGTTGCCTTGTTCTGAGCCATGACTATAACATATCAATGAGAATCCTCGTAACGCTCAAAGTCCTCTTCGCTTTAAGTGTCGTTGGTAGGGTCTAAGAGCCATTCAGCATCAAATGGCAAGAGTACGATAGCCAGAAAAGATTTTTTACGTCCTTCTGGAATCTTATTGCAATTTGGACAGTAACAAAATATAGGCTCTTGTTTGAACTGCTCACAAGCACGATGAGCTAGGTGACGTGAATGCCAGTCTCTTGCGTACATTCCAAGTAATAAAATACAATACGTTTGTTTACTTTTGTTCTTGTTCCGGTCTTCCTTGAAGTCATCCACTAGTTCATTTTTTTATTCTTGAATATAACATTGGTCACAACATCTTTATGTTTCTGAAAAATTGTGTGCTTTCGAGTTATTGGTTCTAATAAGATGTCCACAATAGGAGCACAATCCCAATTATTCACAAGAACGTTTGTGTTCTTGAACTCGTTTCATACGATATTCATAATAACAAGACGGACTGACAAAGACTCGCTTGCTCGAAGAAAAACGAATGCTTTCTTTTCTTATCCGTCTGTCCGCTTTCAGACTTTGAAGAAGGGGATGGTCTTTTCTTATCCGTCTGTCCGCTTTCAGACTTTGAAGAAGGGGATGGTCTTTTCTTATCCGTCTGTTCGCTTTCAGACTTTGAAGAAGGGGATGGTCTTTTCTTATCCGTCTGTTCGCTTTCAGACTTTGAAGAAGGGGATGGAGGAGTCAAAACTTCTTGCCTATCTTGTCATTCGAAAGTATACCTCGTATGATTGTCAGAAAAATTACATTCGTGACCTGAGTGTTCTAAGAAAAAAGAGAACAAGCATGAGGAGAAGCGGGATGATGAGCGTTCTTCAGAAACAGAAGAAAAAGAGCCCATTCCCGTCAAGAAATTCGAAAAGGCGAGACAATCAGAGTCTGTGAAGAGGAAGTACTTACACACGCCAAGAAATTCAAGAAGACAAAACAACTAAAATACAATGAACGGGAATAAACAAAGCCAGTGAAACATTTGAAAGAAATAGACAGACAGTAAAAGAAAATGGATCTTTGTCATGTGTTTTAAAATTTTCATTGTAATTCTGATTCAAAGAGAATATACTAAAGAAACGTAAGTGTCTTCTCTTTGTCCTGATCTTTATCTTTTAGTAACGATAAGCGACTGAAACATACTCTCGAACACAAACATACACCATTGAATCACCGGGAAGTGATTTAAGTTTTAGATGATTTGGTATTCACTGAGTATTATCTCGTTTCTATGAGATATAGGTAGCCCTAAAAAGGACCGTTGGGGTTTAATTTGTTTATTTTCTTAATCACAGAAAGAACTTATGGACTTGACATCATCAGCTTTAACTGTCTTAATCATTTTACAAGGCCAAGTACTATAATTCTTCATGTTGGTGTTGCTGCTTTGGTAGTGTAGTAATATTTATTGCTGCTGCTGGCATCTCAGTGGCGATGAGAGTGGATGTGGTGATGAAAGGTTTAGAAATCTTGGCACATACAGATTTTTTCTCTCGGGCTTATCTAACGAAGTCTGGTAAATTTATCTCATATACTTTAACTCTGGCAAAATGTATTGTAACAAACACAGAGTTTTCTTTTCTTTCTTTTGCTTATTTTTTCCTCTCTTCATGTTTTGAATAAATACTTATTCTGCTTCTTTCTCTCGATAAAAAACAATTCTCCAATTCTTCAGTTTTTCTCTGTCTGAAATTATGAGGAGATGCAAGGGTGTCTAAAGCGGGTCTTACTCCATGAACTCGCCATGCAGACGAAATTTGAGAAGAAGAATATGAGTGGAGATATGCAAACTGATGTTAACCACATTTGGTTAACAAAACACATCGGCTTTTCGGGGCCACCCAGATCAGTAGAAAAGACAGATAATAATCCTATTGCCAAAACAGTTTGTTTTGTGCACGTGTTTGTGTCTATATGTTTGTTTGTGCATGTCTTATTGTTAAGAACTCAAACTTGAACCCGTTTTACACCTTTTCTCTTCTATGTGATAGTATGTTAGTATGTCATGGTATAGTAGTGTGTCTATAAACACTCACTCCCCGTGAGTGTGATTATATCTTTGTCTGTTTGTGTGAACGTATGTGTATTAATTCTCCCTACCCTATTCGCTGGAGTTGGGGATGTTTGGATTGCAGGGGGGTGGGTGGGTGTTTAGATAGTAATCAAAATTGGGGTACGTGATCAATTTTGACACTATATTTACCCTTGTCCCTACCAGTCTGTTACCCTTTTCCCTTAACTTTAACATTACGTTTCCTTTATCTCCATAAACACTTTTCTCCTCATAATACCATTGCTGTGTTAAACCTATGGACCAATTTAACATAGGATTTCCTCTTGTCCCCCAAATGGCATCTCCTTGTCTCATATGTGCTAGCGTTAATTGTCCATTGTCCCTTCCCAAAAATCACCCCCATACAACTACCATAATGAAAAAGTCTTTAAATGCTGAAATGCTATGCATTTACTGATTATTTAGGTTAATAGTTTTTCCGCATTCATTTTCGACTGTTGTCGTTCCTTGCAATACTGGAACATTTCTGTCCCGTTCAACTTTTGATTTATTTGCACATTTATTACACCTTATCCAGGAATAATTGCCTGTCCCGAATTAGACCTTATTGGACTTCTTACAAACTAAATTAATAATTTTATACAAGAGCTATATTTCAACTACCATCTTTACTGAATTATATTTACATTGTAGTAATTCAAGAAAAGATTTTTCTAACTCATTTTAGTGACTTAGTGACTATATAACATTTAGCGACAAGTGTCTTTAGTAACTACCTTAATGACTTACTTTTGATCTACTTTAAAAGATAAAATGACTAAACAATGGCCTTATTGCCCTAACATGTCCAAGGACATTTCGAACCTCTGAAATAATATTTTTATAAAAAAAAAACTAAACTTTACGAGTGAGTTCTACACCCTTAAGTCAAAGAACTGACCACAAGAAAATATTCAACAACTTGAGCTTAAAATGCATTGATGATGAAAGCCTCACCAATGTCGACATAAGGTTTATGACTTCCATTTCTACGCATTTGTTCTATCTCATAAAGTACTCGGTGTTGTTGTTGCATTTTCAACCTTTGTGCGAACACACAATCAAGTGTCGCATGGCATGATGGGAAATATGATATTATCACATGTGAAAATACAACGATATATTTTTCACATGTGAAAAAATAGGAATGAAAACAATATGATAATTATTTCGACAATAAGTCTATATTTCACGCTGAAGAATATGATAAAATTTATAACTGATCAGAGAGTATTACGCTGTCATCATAGTTCGGTGTCAAAAACCTAAATCTCCGCCGCACCCGCCCAGCGTCTCTCCCTCCCCTCTCTTTCTCTCTCTCTCTCTCTCTCTCTCTCTCACACACACACACACACACACACACACATGGAGACTCAGACACACTGTTATGCATATTTCATTTCTATTGTTTGCTAGTTTGTTTGTCCATGATTATATGCTATTATAATTGAATTTTGGACTTGACCTTGTCCAAAATTCAGTTCACTAGTTCACTGTGTACCTGACCAGGGACACGGATGCTGTTTTGATTTTGGTAAACAAATAATGCATACTTAATATTTTTCTATGATAGTGGATTAAATACTAGGATCATTATTAATAGAGGTAAACATATTTATTTGGGTCTGGGTCTAGAACATTATTGTTGTATTCAGCATTTGATTTGGGTGGAATTATTTATTCAAATTGATATTCACCAGAAATACAAAGTGCTTTTCAGTAGTATTCTTGGACAAAAACAGTAGCTTGGAATTATAGTTAATTCAGACAAGGACATCTTGGATTATGGTATTGTGATTCATCAAAAGACCGTTGGCACATATCCACCTCAGGGGCTACTAAAAGCACATCAATACATTCAGTGTTAGATCTTATTTCCAGCATCACTGAAATTTAATTATAACTTTAGTCATACGACTGGTAATAAAACGTTTTGGACTATTTGGGATATTTTGAAATTTTCACTTTGTATTCTAGGGAAATAAATTATTTGTTGAAATTTGCAATACTTGTTGTTTTCGCTGTTTTCTATTATTAAATTTAAAACCATAGGGTCATAATAGAAAATTGGGGGCTCCTGTACGGGATATAAATTTCTCTAATATATTTCAGAAAACATGGTTTTTGAAATTTAAATTCACTTTGTTTCGGAATTTTCTAAGTCATGGGTATTAGTTTGCGTATTTGAGAAATCAACAGTGAAGCAACACGTTTTCAGTGTCATCTAAAGTCGAGAACTTTATTTTAAGTCATAGCCACGAAAGGTTCCAGTCACTGAAAAAAAAGATGAATTACTCCAGCTTGCGAGACAGTATGATCTTTCTGAGGCGAAAGCTTCTTTAACTAAGCAAGAAATAAAATATATTTTAGTTCAATATTTGGTAGAAAAGAATATATTGGATGAAAGTGCTTTAGGCATGATTAGTAAGTCTGTATCAGGCTCTGACATAAAAGTAATGGAATTGAAATTAAAACATAAGATGGAAATATAGTTAAGAAAGCTTGATCTTCAGAAAGAGATAGATGAGAGATAAATGCAGTTGGAAAAAGAGGAGAAAGAGAGCTGCAGTTGCAGAAAGAGGAAAAATAGAAAAAGAGAGGATAGGCAACTGCTAATGCAAATACAGAAAGAAAAAGAAGTGAGGGACTTACTGATAAAAGGAGAAAGAGAAAACAAGAGGGAATTTCACTTTAGAATAAAAGAATTAGAGCTAGCAAGTGGAAAACACATCCCCTTTACATACAAGTTCAGTTTTGTTGCTATTGGAAATCTTAGGTTAGCATCCCCTTTAAAGTAAAAAGGAGTAAATATTTTCCTCATTTTGAAACAAAAATTGCTGAGAATTTGAAATAACCAAGAGAGCAATGGACGTTATTATTACAAAGTGTACGTATTGGCAAAGCTCGTGAAGTCTATATTTTACTATCAGTACAACAAAGTGTAAATTATGATATGTTTAAGGAAGCTATCTTGAATGGTTATGAGTTGGTACCTTAGACAACTCGACAAAGGTTTATGATCTGTTAAAAAGAATCTGGACAGACGCATATCAAATTTGCAAAAGAAAAGGGCCATTTATTTGATAGACGGTGGTCAGCCAAGAAAGTCAAGACTAAGATAATCATATTAGTTTAAGAGTTCAACAATTTTAAAGGGTACAAGATCTTCTCAGAGTCTTTTATTATCAGGTGCTTTGCCTTTTCCTGAGAAGTCTTCTTCTAATGAAAGTGTTATTATCTAGGAAGTAGAGTAAGACTTTGTTCCTCTCCATTGTGTAAATTTGTCATCAGAAAGAGTCTCAGGGCCCGTGACAGTCATAACAGTGATATCTTTGCCCATTGAGGGTATTCATTTATTATTAGGCAATGACCTAGCTGAAGATAAGGTTGTGTTTTATCAACTTGTAACTGACAAACCTTCTCTGGATCAGAAAGTCTATCTTACTGAAAATGAAATCCCTGATTTATACTCAGCTTGTACAGTTACTAGAAAAGAAAGATCTTATGAATGATGTTGATCAGGAAATTGCTTCTTTTGCTGACACATGTATTGGTGAAGCTTTTGATGAGGTCACGTTTGCTACTGGTATGGATCAGTCAAAAGGTATTAATCACAGTGATCCTCTTTTTACTACTCATTCTCTTTAATCACTCATTGTCGAACAGGAAAAAGATCCTGAGATCTCACGTTTGTTTCAGAGGGCTATTAGCGAAATTGAAGCCACACAAGTATCTGTTTGTTATTTGTTAAAACGGGGTCTTTTGAAAAAACTGGAGACCACCAGAGATATCTGCTAGTGATTTGTAGGCAGTGAGCTATCAATTTGTTGTTTCAAATCGTATAGATAGGAAATTCGTAATTTAGCCCATGACACTCCTTTGGCTTGTCATTAAGGGGTCAGTAAGACTTATTACAAGATCTTGAATCCATCACTTTCATTGGCCAAAAATTAAAAGTGATGCTTGTAAAAACTGTAGATCTTGTTACATCGGAACAGTCTTACAAAAAATAAATAACGATGCAGACGAGAAACGCGCGAGAACACGAGGAAATTAGTAATTGCTGCTGTCAAATATGAACAACCCAAAAGTATGGATGAAATTTACAAGATATTTGACATTAAATGCATAAACACATGTGATTGCATAAACATATGTGATTACCGAGACAGATACGAAATAACAGCTAGGATTAAAGCAATTGCAGTTTCGTAAACTTCAAAAAAATAAAATAATTTATTGACGGATTACTTAATTAGAGCAGGGTTTCCCTTATATAACCAAGCCTATAGTGCTTCATCTTAAGCAAATCGCACTATAGCATATAATATACGTTCCAAGTCGTATTAAAAGCTGAAATACTTGAGATATTAGACGTCTTTGAGAAAAATCGTCGTCGAACTGACGATGAAAAACACCGTCACCGTATTAAGAGTGAACAAATACGTCTTGCATCTGCTATTGCTACTGAAACTGCTGAGCATATTCGTCACCGAGCACAGCAATCACATGTATCTGAATTAATATTTCATACGCGTAGTGCTGAGTTAGTAGCAATTATCCCACCAACATACAAACTACGCCAAGGTGCTCGACAACTGATAACAGATATGATTCCTGGAATCAAATCGATGTTACAAAACTTTGGCCACTCCGGAGTTAAATATTGTCCTTATTGTGCATTTGGTTATGCTACTAAATCGCTATAAGGATCGATTTAAAACTACTGCACCGTCGATTCACAGTGGTGCTCGTACAATCCTGAACAGTAACGGCGCTAGTGCCATCAAATGACGAAATTGGCAAAGGTATTGACAAGATTCTCGAGACGTTGGAGCAATACACCAATGCAAGATCGGGATGGACTATCGAAAGATGCGCTCCGATCGAGGTACACATCTCACAATATCACCCGTTTCGTGGATCCGTTTAAATACCAACACCAGAGTGGGTCCCGCCTAAGTTAGTGATAGAGATCAAGAATTTTGACAAAAATGTTTTGAATGGGTAATTTTCTTCAGCGTTAGTACCGACAACATCTGGGTGAACTCAACTTTGGTTATATCAAATTTCCCTTGCTGGTTACTAGGGCAACAAAAAAACCCAACAAATTTTTAAAAATTAACCCTGATATCGCTGGTAATGTGTTCACTTATGATAAAGGCTTTTATCCACTTGCACTATCCCCATATGGACAACATGTACGAACCAGATTGACTTGTTGCTGCTGAGTGAAATGAAGGAATTAGAGTCGGTATCGCACTGGGTTTGAATAAAGAATCAAGCATCACGGTAATAAAAATCCATGCAGACGTTGCATTCATATATTTAATATCCAACAATTGCTCACCGACTATTACTTTTACTGTGGCAGGATCAGTGAAAAGCTGCAGCGGACAATAAAGCCAGAACCTGGTAAAAACATTCTCAAAGTTCCTTATATCATCTACGCTGATTTTGAATGTCTCATAGTTCCAGTGGTAGAAACATCCAACCAAACAACACGAGTCGCTGACCAACCACCATGCGGATTTTGTTGCGTAGAAACTAGGTGTGACGGGCAAGCTGAACCATGTATATTGTATTGTGGCAAGGACTCGGCTGAGGTGTTTCTTAAATTGCTCGATTTGAAAATATCTCTATTCACCCGCTGACTTGATTATGACTCGTGATAACATTCGTAAATATTTCGCAGTCACTCATTACTGGATCTGTGATGGTCCCTTTACCAAATTTCTTCCACCGGAATAAAATCGACATCGGCACGTTGACGTGCATGGATATCGTTTGTTAAATTGTAAGTAAGGTAAAGTCGATAACACGCCGCATCAACACGATTCACGGGTGCTTCACCAGGGCTTGGTAAGTTGTTAGAATGGAGTCGTATATCCAACCGTGTACCAGGCCCACAGTAATTGTATCCAGAATGTGTTTTTCACCGGGATATTTACTCCACGGTGTTCCTTGAAACTCTGTTAATGCAGCAGCGATATCACCGCCGACCTTTTCTGAAACGAACCTTGCGAGTCCACCTCCACAGATAGACCTGGAAGGTCTAATAAACGTGAATTTCTTGATCCATATCCAACACAGGTTCCAGTAGTAGCTGCTCGTTCATTACGTGTTTGAACTCGAGTTGGGTCTGTGGTACGAGTTTTAATGCAATATCGTACACAACACGAAGACTTGATTATATTGCATACTGTATTATTCAATTGCATCACAAAAAAAGGAAATTTGAAGATGTTTTCAAAGATTTTTATGTCATTGACTTCTCCGCGCAGACAACGCCTAATCCATTTAAGCATGTGATGGAACCTTATTCCAAAAACTCAGTTCGTGCTCCGATCATTGGCTCTGCTGGATCAGGAAAAACACAACTGTTACTGAATATGATTTTACGATGGCTGCAGTAGGATCGGCTGTACGTGATTGCGCCATCGGCTGATGATCAGCTGTGTTATGTTTTGCAAGTCTTTCCAATAGCTTTGAGTTACAGTGTGTCATAGTCAACCATCAATTTCATTTCCACCATCGATGAAGCGCCTACCATTGACGATTTGGATGCAAACGAAAACAATCTTGTAGTGTACGATAGTGTGGTGCTTGAGCACCAAGTCAAATATTCTCACAAGGCAGGCACAACAAACACGGACGTGATTTATTTGACTCATTGATACGCTCATATGTCTAAAGTGATTGGTGAAAATTGTAACATGTTGATAATATTTTGTGGCATTGACTCGCATGGTCCTAACATGGTGAGCCGCCGACCACATGCAGGATGATTTTCGTGACGTGTTTACACGGATCAATAAGGATCCGTACAGTTTTCTCACCATTTATTTAACTGGAACTTGCAGGTGTAAATATCGTGCCATTTTTGACACGTCAGTTTAACAATCAAAATTAATCATATAAAATATCTGTCAGTGATGTCACAGAAGAGTATGAGAAGCGACGCAGTAAAGTCCGCTTGTGAACACCAGGAACTGAATCATAATGTTATTGCAGATCGCGACAGACTGCACGAGAAGACCTCGCAGCGGGCTTTGAATAAACATTTGTGCCGCTGATTAAACCAACAAAAGAAATTGTCAAACGTGCCGATGATATAAAAAAGGCAACAGCTAATGGGAACAGAAGAAGAGCCTGGTCCAGTTCGTAAAATAGCTAAGCGCACTTAGGATATCAAGAAAGCTACAAGAACTACCGTGGAAGAAATAGCAGCTAACTGGAACAGAAGAAGAACAGGGGCAAATTAGCAAAATAGCTAAACATACCAACGATATTAAAAGAGTAACAAGAGCAACTGCAGAGACTATTACGCGCTTGCTAGCGGAGATGGCTGAGGTCAAAGAAGACGTTGAAGAGGCGCGTATGCATATTCCAGAGGAAAAACAACCCGAATATAAATCAGTGTTAAAAGAACCAAAAGATAAAAAAAATTTAAAGAATCTGCACGACAGGAAATCTATCACGATCATATATGATTCGCCTCTGTAGTACCTAATGAAAAGCAACTAACTGTGTATATGTTGGAGAATAAACAACCAGCGAATAGGAATCGTTATAACATTGAACGACACTGCCCTGAATGGGTATACAAGGAGTGGACTGGACAATGGAGATTAAGCAGTTTGAAAAACTTGCCACACCTATCGAGCGATATGTGCATCAGAGGGTTCTCCATATCTAGATAATTTTCGTTTTTTATAGCGGCTGTGAAAGAAGTCTATGTTCAAAAACCTAAATAAGTAGCTACGCCTGTTATGGAACCACTCAAACAAGTCACCTGCTAAGAAACCATCCAAAGAGACGCCTTTACCCGCACAAAAAGACGTAATGAAATGGACAGAAGAGGACTTCACAAACAAGAAGCAAGCAATCTTAAACGAGAAAGAAAAAGTAATACAGTGAAAAGGCCTATGTGGATTGTGTGACCCTATTGACCTCGCGGACTGATTAGAAAACACTCGTGGATCAATTCGTGCTCGTAATAACGCACCCAAAGTCATTAATGAAGCCACATCAATTTGTCAGCGACTGGTCATCAATGACATCATGGATAGAGAAACATATCAAGCGCTGATGCATGAACTTGTTGAAGATATCAATGAAGTATATTAATTACTACGACACCTATGATGAGTTCTGAAACAATTGAGATGGTGCGTGTGCTACACGAAATATATGCTGCAGTGCAACAGGTTGTTGTAATTACAATCCAGGACGTTACTTCGGTGACTACAATCTCATCAACAAAAGCAGAATTCAGTGTGACCTGTTTACGCCGGTGAATCACGCACACTTGAGATCGCGCTTGCATCGCTAAGAGTATATTTCAGTTGGCCTAATATCCGATCACAGCCGTTTCGTGGTCTACCCGCAAATAAATAATTTATGTTTTCAACAGATACCACTGGCTCTACGTGGAATAATATTGAACTTCCTGCTGAGCATACGACATGGAATCGATCAGTGTAGAATTTCGATGAAAAATCGCATTTATACCGTCAATACTCTAAAGTTTCTATACGTACCAATGAGCACAGGCTCAGTTCTGTCAACTCAATAGAATCTTAAACATGCGCGGTTGACATTGCACGGTCGTCAGTAAGGTCAGTTTTAGGTTGGAATGACGATATTTCAGATGACAAACGATTGTTACCTATATCGTGCCTGACATTGTAAAAATCACCTTAACGATGCAGATCAATTTATCTTGAGACACTGTCAGCCTGAGTTATGAATGCAGGTCTGAAACGACCGGCGTAACGGTTCAGCGTCACATACTGCTTGGGTTTTCAACAACCGTGAAACCAGGTGATTTGATATCATTTACGACTGCGGTACCTGCTTATCTTCCATGTCATTATAATCGGCTGACATATATTTGTAACCTCGTGAATCAGGACGGGCACGTTATTGATCTTCAAGGTGAAATATTACCGGTACAACTGTACATTAGAGATCGACTTGACATTTAATATAATGACAGTCGTTCGTGGACATGTGAGACTTCTGCGCGTTGTTAGCTCGAGAAAACCATTTACGCGACATATTATGGAACTGGTCTCGGTTATGTTTTTCGTTGATTGTATACAGGCGCAGCGTTGATAGTATCAAAAAGAGCTGCTGTGGATCAGATTTTAAAAAAGGGATCGCAAGCAATTCAATCGATTTGAGACTGACTACAACGATTAGTGACTCGAGCACCAAACATTCCAGTTACACCACCATCGACGGAAACTAAGCCGGCTGCGGTTAGTAAAATCATTAATGAAGCCTCTCAACAACGATTGTCAGATTCAGTAATTGAAAATATGGCAATGGGAAATGGATTACAGTTGAGGATATGAGTGGAGATGCCTGTACTCCAAAAACCTTTCACATACGCAAGATCAATATCATTGGCAGATAAAGATCAAAACCAGTTTGAAGCATTTCACATTTATCCATGCGGCTTCTTGAGGATATTAGTGGTAAAGCTACCAAAGCCGTCAAGCAAAGGTATTGGACAAGATTTATAATGTATAAGTGGAAACTAAAGTTTCACAATGGTTCAGTTCAAATATATATCTGATCCTGCATTTGACGTGGGCGCGCATGTGTTAGAGGATCGAAGTAAAAGAGATTTTCAATATTACTCATAACCGGCCAGGGATCCTAATCAACCTTAATAAAACTGCAAATGCAAGACACATCTAAGTTTTTTTTTCTTCCATGTGAGGCATACTTGGAAGTTGAGGGAATACTTGAGCTAATGGCCAGGTGGGATTTGTCAACAACGGTATCATGGCGTTGTTTAATAGTGCGCGTTATTATATCGATGGAAAGGAGATATAATCAATTCTTGACAACGTCGACGTAACCAAAATAATTATTGGACTTGCCAGGTACAGCGATGATTATACCAGAACAGATGTTTGTCATAGATGCAACTGATGATGCAGATAATAGACCGAATTTAAACAGAAGAGTTTAAAATTTGCTGCTATAAAATTTACCGTTTCACAATCCGGATTTCAACCTTGGATTAACACAGCGTTGATCAAAGCTTATTGGTGATTAATTGAGGTTTCTGTGTGCAATTTCCCTCAGTTACATATTTGGTTCATGCAGAGATTTCGCAAGGTTATGTTTGGATCTAAATACACAATCACCTTGTTGCGTAAGAACAACGCGAACGATGCAGTTTGGCGTAGAGGAGATGCTTCTGGTAAAGTTGCATTAGAAACGTTAACAGTGTGGATACCTGTGTTATCCCCTTCACGTTTTACAGAATCACGCTTGTTATCGTGCATGAAGTCGGGAGCCATGTCAACGCTGTCGTTTCTCGCGCATACCACAGACGCACACCCACCATCTCCTAATGCGTGATAATATACTTGGCAAATAAGTACCCAACATGGTCTGACTGCACCAATACATGTATTTATGGCGTTTCAAACTGTAAATCGAAATGATAGTCAAGAGCATAGTAAAATTATAACTGACACCATACGAGTGACTGAAGTTTCTTTGCGGTTAAAAGGTCGTCATGAACGTTCTGAAGAAATTCAGCTTAACTCTGCAGTAGACACTCCTCATATTGCCCGTGCATATCACAGTCTGTGGTCCTATATGTACGGGGATGAAAACATCGACATAGGTCTTCCCAAAAAGACTTTTGCATCCTGCATCTGATTTATTACTTTTCATTGCAACACTAGGAGTTGCTCGGGCAATCTGTTGTCGATATGTATTTTATGCAAGTGTAACTCCCGCTGGTGCTAATTACAGATGTTATGCTGTGATACTTTCTGACAAGTTCTGTTGCTGGAGGGTACCTGTGGCCGATTGAAGGGCGTCGAAGCACCTGTGGAAAACACATAAAATTCATAATTGAACATTCTACTTATTTAAATAATGTCATATCACGCAGTGATATGGGTGTTAGTAAAAATATAAAACGCAATAAAAAATAATTGTGAGGTCATATTGACACGTTCTTCAGCAAAATTGGCGGGAATTGTCCTTTGTGGTTAACCCAAACACAGCTAGCTCATCTTAATGCGGCCAAATACAATGACTCCTCGGTGACATTAAAATTATTCAAGTCAGAGGTGACACAAATGCAAAAGACATATGGAATTTTTCCATTCCTTGCAGCGACTCCAGCGTTGTTGGCAGCAGCAGCTTCAGGAATCAGGAATGGCTCTGAAAAGGGCGGCTGGAGGCGGTATAAAACGGAAAGACCTTCGATTTCCGGGAACAAGTTGTCCAACACGATGGGGCAGAAGTCTTCGATTACCCGGTTGCAGAAGATCACGCCGTCGACCAGTCCATTGATCAGTCTTGATTTACTCGCAATTGCAAAATCAGTCAAACATTTTTGTGGTCTCTTTATGTGAAATGAACTTGCATCGATGGTGCTACGTACACGTGAAATTGAACTGTCTACCTGGATTTGGCAACAGGACTACCGGATTTCCTACGTGGTGACACCTTAACATCATTCATATATTGACTCGTATGGACTTGGCCACCAGTTGAAGTTGTCAATTATTTAGCCAGGCACGGACAACAAACACTGTTTTATTCAACTGTACCAGTACCAGCTCGGTTGGATGGGCCAACATACGCCATCTTATTGCACTGGAGCGTTCACCAACACCGCAAACACTGATTGTTTTCACATTAAATTACGTTTAATATTATACAAAATGTCTATTAACATTTACCGACGTTACTCAACCCGATAACGTGGTGCTGATGTGGGTCTCAGCAGGTTTGCCACCAAAGCGAATTTGATTGAGCTTACGAGCAAGTTTTTTGTTGGTGTTGATCTAGGTGAACTTGTAATTTGTTTTAGACCAAAATGGAAAACTTAAAACGGCTGACGTGGACATTCAGGACATCATTTTAAAAACGGATATATCTAAGTTTATCAAACATGTTGGTGTTAACCCAGGTGAGCTTGTGAATTTTCAAGATCAAACTGGTAAACGTACAACGTTTGACGTTGACATTCAATATATTATTCTCAAGGTAAGAGGCGCTGTCGCAAAGAACCTATCTGAGATCACAGAAAAAGGGAGGAATCAGAGACGCTGATGTGTTGCTTGCGTTTATCAAAAACTATATTGGTGTAGCTGAGGCTGTGGTAAAGCAACACATTGATGCAAAAATCGCTAACGTGCCACCACCACCAAAGCGCGTAGTAACTTCATTTACGCCATACCTAAAACTGTTTTGACAAATGATGGAGAGGAAAAAAACCCTGAACATAAAGGATTAATTGATCAAATTGTTTTGTACACACACACACACACACACACACACACACACACACACACACACATATATATATATTTATATCACATACATTAAAAAATAACATGCATTTAAAGTGTTGGTATAAAGCAATTTGATATACCAATACTATTGGTATATCAAATTGTGATCCGCCCATGGCGCAATAATACGCATACATAAACATTCTCGCGAGCGTCTACAGTTGATTCTAGATCAATGATCAATTTCCACAAATTAGTCACTAGTGACGTATGAAAAATAACGATGAAAAGTATTAATAATCCCAGCTTTCTAAATTAATTTAATATGGTACACATTTTCATCACAATCCTTTCTGCTTTCTGTTCTCCCCTCCCCTCTCATGCCTAATGGACAAACTGCGCAGAAATGTGGAATGAGAGAGAAAAGGAATTTGGGCTGGATTTAAACCTTGAAATAGAAATTACACCAAGTAACCTGCAAGAATATGGTTCGTCCTAACGATACGTGTGCACTTTCCCTGGGATTTATCTACAGTGTTTATCAATGATACAATGTTGCAAACCAGTAAATTCTTCGGTTACGTGGTACACATACTGTGATATATTTAATGTTATGTTTTTTGTTTGTTTTTTCTTAAACATACCATAATGTTCTAAAAAATCGATTATTATTATTTAAATATGAAAATATCCAAAGCTAGCTCTCTCTCTCTCTCTCTCTCTCTCTCTCTCTCTCTGATCCTACATAATTCACTAAACTACTTTTATGTTGCAAAGAGCAGCTAACGTAATTAGTCGGAATCATGCGTCACTACATTCATATTTCAAAAATTCCGTAAAGTTTTTTTAAATCTTTAATGTGCCAAAGAGCAGCTGAATAATTAGAACCTAAGGGTATATTTACATTTTTAAATCTCTCTCTCTCTCTCTCTCTCTCTCTCTCTCTCTCTCTCTCTCTACCATAGTAGCAAGATACGGGCTAAAATCTATGAATTGACGAACGTAGAAGATTTTATTTTCTGTCATCCCACGATATCTCTGGACTTATGAATGATGGTAAAAGTTAAGTCAAACCGACCAAAGGATGAGAGAGGGAGAGAGAGAGAGAGAGAGAGAGAGAGAGGGTTATGGTCGGTTGTACTGTTGCTAAAGCAGAATAATGACTTAAATCAACTGTAAATATATTAAAATATTTTAATTACCTCTTGTTGGTTCATCAGTTGGCTTAGTTTCTATTCCACATTAATTTCCATGCGCCGGTATGTGAATGGCGTTCATGTGAATGACGTAGCTATCCCAGTGTAAATAGTGCTCTACTGTACTTTTATCATTAAAACCATCTTTCATGTTTAAATCATAAGTGTATATTATATTGATATAATCAATGTGGAGAGAAATAGAAACCAAGAAAAGAAAACAATCGACTTATCAATATGCAGAGGTGACTGAAATAGCCACTAAATGCATAGAACTACATTTTGTAGCGGACCCATTCGGGGATATGAGAAGTTCATTCACTAGGTTAATACACAGCTGCTTGTAGTAATTCCGAACTCCGTTCAAAGGCAAATATATGTATTTGTATGTGATATAAATAAAATATATGTACAGTATGTACGCTGTATCAATGATATACCACTCGTTGTATAAATTTTTCATTAAAAGGAAACTCAGCAAGCTTCGTTTCCTTTTAATGAAAAATTTATACATCTCGTAGTATATCATTGATACAGCGTACATACTATACATATATTCTATCCGTTCAAAGGGCACATATATATATATATATATATATATATATATATATATATATATATATATATATATATATATTGGAAAAGACACAAGCATGTTGCTTCCAAGACTTTATTTCTTAGATTGACTCATATAAGCAATCCACAAAGCGGGTCCCTAACAGCGCATGCGTATGTAAGTGGGAGAAAGATGTAGATTCTATAGTCCATTTCAATAATACAACACTTCCCTTGCTTTGACAAAATAAAATAAAGTTGTTTTATTTTGAAGGTAACATATAAAACAAGGCAACGAAATCTAAATAATTCTGTAGAAATAGTTATTTTCAATGATATAGATTTGACATGAAACAGTATATCCCATAATGACAATGCATATGTAAGTAATGTCCCAACCATATTTAATGCGTTAATAATGTTGTTCATACGCATCTTGGATAACCATTAACATTTTTTTCTATACCCTAAACAATCATCCTGTTTGTCATGTACTTTTCAGCTGTTAACAGTCTCTGCCGTTCCACATAAACGCCACTCCTGGACATGTAAATATTTACACTCAAGTTTCAGTTCAGTTCTCTGTCTATAACCATCAATGTTACTTAGTCCATTCATCATTTACATAGAGCTTGTTAGGTTTCACCTCTCTTCCAGACTGTGTTATATATGGGGCGTCTGACCTCAAAGTCTTAGCTCCTGATTCTGGGATAGTGTTATTGAAATGGGGTTCTCGAGGGAAAAATGTTTGAAATGGAGTATTTTCATATTGCTGCTCGGGGTCAGCCAATACGCGAGCAGCAGATGGGGTCACATCTGACAGATTCTCCATGGTTTTATTAAGTAACCTTCGATTTCGGCGGTAAACACCACCATCTCTAGCTAATACAGAATATGACCTGCCTTTGTGAACTCTTATAACTTCGGCGGATTTCCAAACTTTGCCAAATTGAACTCTCACAGAATCATTTACGGAAAGGGGTTTAAGTAATTTTGCTGATTTGTCAAAATACTGTTTTTGTTTTTATTTCGACTGCTGCATTTTCTTTTGAACAATAGTTGGGTCAACGGTTTGTGGTTTGAGAAGTTTATTTGTAATGGGTATTATGGATTTTGTTCTTATACCAAGTAACAGTTGAGCTGGTGTATAGCCGCAATCCAAGGGCGTATTTCTATACTCTAACAAGGCTAAATAAGGGTCCTGCTTACTGTCCCTTGCTTTGGTGAGCAATTTATTGACTGCCTTTTCTGCGAAACCATTAGATATTGCATGTGATGGACTTGACGTCCTGTGTTCGAAACCCCATTCGTTCGCAAAGTTTGCAAATTCTTGGGATGAAAATTGCGGTCCATTGTCGCTGACACTGACATCACAAATAACGTTTCGTGACTTGTGTACTTTCAGTTTCCTGATAATTATGATACTTTGTGTGTCAGGCAATAAGTCTATCCAAAATAATCGACTATAATAATCTACAGTCATGAGATAATTTTTTTCCATCAAATGCAAACAGGTCAGTACCAAGTTTTTGATATGGTCTTTGTGAGATGTCATGTGGGATTAAAGGTTCTTTAGCACTGGAGTCGCGGTGAGTGAGACATATCGAGCATTTTAATACATGTTCTGTGATTTCTTTGTACATGCCTGGCTAAAAGATGCTATCTTTCGCGCGTTCTAATGTCTTGTTTACTCCCAGATGACCAGAGTGCACAGCTCGTATCATCTCCTGCCGGAGACCTGTAGGTACAATTAACTTTTGACCTCTGAAAATTAGGTCATCTTCTACAGATAGCTCGTCCCTGTGATGCCAGAACTCAAGCACATTTGGATTGCAGTCAGCGCGTGAACCAGGCCATCCCTGAGTTATAGTCTTTATCAAAGTTTGAATTGGCGGGTCAATTTTGATAACGCTCTTCAGACATTCTAACCGTCGATCTGTGACAACAACTATTGTTTGATCGTATGTACGTGAAGTCGAGTGATTCGATCAATCTTGGATATGTGTCCCGAAGTGATTGTCTTGATACATAATCATTAATGGGCAACTCTTTCCCTCGTACATGATGCACGTCAATATCGACCGCTCCGGTGGCCTAGTGGTTAGTGCGTCCGCTTCGGATGCAGGAGGTCGTGAGTTCGAACCCCGGCCGAGTCATACCAAAGACTGACAAAAATGGAACTAACAGCTGCCTCGCTTGGCGCTCAGCATTAAGAGGTTAGTGTTAGGACTGGTCGGCCTGGTGTCAGGAAAATGTGACTGGGTGTGACATCATGCTACATGTCTGCGGCACGATACTCCAGTGCTAGACATCACTATAAACTGCCACACTGCAGACATCGATATGACTGAAAAATTGTTAAAGCTACGTTGAAAAGCCAAATCACACACACACACACACACACACACACACACACACACACACACACACACACACACACAGACACACACATGCACGCACTTCAATATCGTATTGCTGAAGCTGCAACATCATGCGTTGAAGGCGTAGAGGGGTTGCTGAAAGGGGCTTCTTCATGATCGTCTCAATCGGCTTGTGATATGAGTGCACCCTAACTGGTCTAGCAAAAACTAATTGATGAAAACGTTTTTACAGCCAAATAGTATAACCAGCATTTCTTTTTCTATCTGAGCATACCCTATTTTGGTTTGTTTTAGGCGTTTGGATGCGAATGCTATGGGGTGATCGTCTTGCGTAAGGCATGCCCCAATCCCTTATTTGGAAGCGTCTACTTCGAGTGTTAATGGCTTGGTCGAGTCAAAGCAAACCAGCACAGTGTGTCGTGTGATTATATCCTTGACCTCTTGAAATGCCTTCTTCTGAGGTTCGTCCCAGAAAAAGTCCACGTCTTTCTTCAAGAGGGCGCGTAAAGGGCTTGTAACCTCTGCTAAATTTGGCGCGAATTTAGAAAGATAGTTAACCATTCCTTATAGGTTTTCTAATTTGGACCTGTTTTCGCGAGCATCAAGTTTAAGAATAGCCTCAACCTTGTTTTGATAGGGTTTTAAACCTGACGAGCTTATTGTATGGCCAAAGAAAGATATTTCCGTTGCGCCTATTACGCATTTGTCTGGGTTGAGACGCTCACCCTTTGAACGTGCACGTTCAAGTACAGGTGTGAACATGTCATGTTCCTTGTGAAAGCGTCCCCTCACCAATATGTCGTCGACTATACACGCGACATTTGGTAAGCCCTCAAAATTTCCATCCATTTTCATTTGAAATATGTCTTGTGAACTTTTTATCGCAAAAGGTAATCTAAGATATCGTTACCGTCCGAAAGGCGTACTGAATTTAGTTAGGTATGAAGATTCGTCTTCAAGTTTCACACTCCAGTAGCCATGTGTACAGTCTCACGTGCTGAAATACTTGGCATCGGTTAGTTTAGTTGTGACATCATCGATTGTCAGCATAGGATAGTGGGGCTTAAAGAATGAATCGTTTAACGCCTTTGGGTCTAGGCAAATACGCAATTTACCCGATTTAGGTTTCTCTCTTATTACAAGGGAGTTGATCCAATCGGTGGGTTCTGTAACCCTTTCAATAATTTTGCACTCTTCAATTTTTGTGAGTTCTTTTTTAAGCTTTGACTTTAGTGCTTTTGGTACCCTTCGCGGGGGGTTTACTACCGGTACTGCATCGGTTTAAGATGCAGCTCGCACTCATCGGGAAACAGACCTATTCCCTGAAATAGGTCACTGTACGTACTTGTAACAGCTGATTTATCTAAGCCAGACCCCAACACTGCAGCACAAAGCGTGGCGCCAAGATGTCTACCAGCTATTGCAGTAATTCCTGCTCCAGCCCTAAGGGCCATTAAGGCACTTGGAAAGAAACAAACTACAAAAAAAAGAACTTTAACCTGGGATATTAACACTGAGGGTGGACATGAGTAACGGAACTGGGAGACTATGGTTTGAGTTTAAAAATCAGCAAGAGGAAACGTAGTGAAAGGAGGAAAGCTGCCCGAGCCAGGGAGGCCAACCACTCTAATATGCCGGCGATTATTTTTAACAACACACTGGGACACCCAGAACAGTTACAGGCACCCCAAATGTTGAAAACATCAATATCCACCCAGATCATTACTCGGCAGAACTATATGAAGGACGTGGAAGCTCAGACGGTTATTACCATTTCGGAAACCACCTTAGCCCTTGAGCAGGCCCAAGCCTTAGACGAACTAGAGGCTACGACAGAAACTGAGGAATTAACACAGGATAGACAAGACACGGACGATGAAGTGGACGATGAGGGTGCTAATACTGAGGACGAAGAGACAGACGAGCTGGTGCAGCGCTACATACAACTAGGAATAGAGGAAAACTTTGAGGTCTAGAAAACCCAGACCACAGCAATGGCAATTTGGGCTGCGCACCCTCACGGAATATTACGACAAGGCGTACCACGAGATCTCACTTGGCACCCTCATTGAAACCGCCACTGAACTAGCTGAAATGTACAGGTTTGCGGCAATACCTGATGGAACATACGAAGAACCATGAACTGCGGCTAAGATATGCAAAGAAGAAGACCGCCGGAAAACCTTCAGGCTGCCGACCTAACAGCCCTTCTGAGGGCTTCAAAATTGCCTATTATTGAAGGGATTCCATTTTGGCTTGAAATCCCAATTCGATAAAACCATCACACTTTGACTGCCGTTCATTATTACAATTTCCTATTGACTCAAAAATTTTCATTGTCACTTAGACATTTTAGTACTGAAAATTAGGGATTTTAAATTATGTACAATACCGTACTAGATATTTTTGGATTGAAAGGTAACAGGAAAATTTATTGACTTATTTGATTTGGTTAATTGCACAGGTGGCTTACACGTTATTTGTAATAAGGAATCCCAATAATATAACTGGGAATAATTTGACATATCCCTTGTCTCCCTTTTACCCCGGACATGCGAGTGCGTGGATCGATTCTCACTCGTCATGACGTCACTGTAGTCGTGACCAATCACGGCTGACGTTACATCCACCTGCGGTAGAAACACTGGAATATAAGCTTGAGTGTGTACTGGGTCTAGTCCCACTCATGGTAGCATTCAACACAGGTCGAATGGGACTTTTGTCCCTCGACCTGCCTGTTTAACTAAATATCATTCTTTGAGTGAATTAAAGAGTGGGTGATGTGGCTCGAATTCCTTCACCCACAAGTAATCAACTAGTGCGCTGTGCGCACATTAATTTCTCATACATGGCCAGTATGGTCGCACACGAGTTAAATTCAAATTTAGTTAGCTAAGCCAGACTCATTATCAATAGCGTAAATCAGCTGGACTAACTGTAAGTCAAGTGAAGTTTGAAGGCTAATGAGAGCTGCGGCCTGACTATCTACAACGTAAAAGTATGTTTTTACAGTTTTGCCGTTATGAGAGCAGGAAAGCATTATCTTGCCCACTACTGAAATCAAATCACCTGTGTACGATACAAGCTTGCTGTCGGGGGGTATTAAGGGGTCTTTAATATTGAGTGTTTTTTACAACGCTAGTGGAAGAATGTTTACTTGTGACCCGGTATCTATTTTAAATTTATATGGGGTTTAGGAAGGGCCAATACGTAATTGGACAAATGCACGGTCAGGAGATGAGAGAGATGAATGCCTTACCGTATCGATATAAAATTCCTTGTTATTATGTGTATTCCGTGCACTGTTACCACTCCCGTTTTAATCGAATCCCTGGTCACTGTTCGATATAATATACACAGTTTTGGATATGCACATCTTTGCAAAATGATCAAGTTTGCCACACTCTCTGCAAGTGTCATACCTCTAGCCGGACACTGCGAGTTGTTCGACTGGTGATTCCTGTTTCCACAATTCCCATATGGTTTGTGTGTTGTGAACTGCTTGGGCCTTGCACCATTGTGATGTTGGGTCTGATGTGTCTACCTTGACTTCAGGGACTGTTACCAGTGATATCCCCTGGGTTAGTTTCCACCGCGTGTCTGCACTCTGTTTTTTTTCTTTTATCGACAGCGTCTACATCCTTGTTTGGCGTGCCGTTTGAAATCGACATTGATTTCAATTGCTGCTGACAATATTCAAAGTTTTGAACGATCTGGATAGCTTTGTCTAATGTCAACTTGTCTCCTTCATTAATCATTTTCTCACTGACTCTCTGACTGTTCGTCCCAAATACAATTCTATCCCTTATCATATCATCGGCATCATGAAAATTGCAGTCTCTGGCCTTGAGTCTTAGACATGTGACGTAGGAATCAATTGATTTTGCCTCTTGCACTTCGGTATTGAAACGATACCGCGCAAATATGGGGTTTAACTCTGGTTGCACGTGCGCCTTGAAACGGTCATAGAATGTTTGGAGCTTCTTCGGCGTCTTCATTTGAAATACCAGTCCACGTTAGGCAGACGTCTTTCCCTTTGTCCCCAACCCACAACAAAAGGTATGACACCTTTTCAGCTTCTGTTTTCTCTTTAAGTGGTCCATTAAAATCAGCGTGATATGTAGTTTAAACTTTTCTCACTGTTCCGGTAAGTTCGTAGCTTCCCATTCCATGACTGGTGGCGGAACACCGCTTATCCATGGCTGATTTTTTCAAATCTTAACTAATGCACACACTTCTACTTTATGCGCAACTCCAAGTTAATGCACGAATCCAACTTAATGCACCAACCCCACATCTGACACCATGTTGCTGTGACTCATATAAGCAATCCATAAAGTGGGTCCCTAACAGCGCATGCGTATATAAGCTGGAGAAAGATGTACACATGATGTAGATTGTATAGTCCATTTCAATAATACAACATAATAGATAATAAATACTTTGTTCTGCAAATAATTTGGATGGAACATAAAACGAATTTTGGAATTGTCCCTACCCTCCTTTTCTTGTCTTTCTCTGTTTGCGCGTCCGCCGAACCTTGGCGTGCCTCATCATACGTGGGTGCGGGGCTGGTTGGTCACGTGACGTTCCGTGAAGTGTTGTAATGAAGTCACAGGCATTACCTATAGAGTCTACAGGTTGGATATCTGAAATGGCAATGAGGTAACAATATAAAGTCAATAAATCTCTAGCAAAACCACTGTTAACAGCAGGAACCGCACACTTTGTACGCAACAGACTGTTCTTTCTTTGATGATTAAATGTCAGTGCTTAAAACATTGAATAAAATAATAAGAAATAATAAGAAATGCAGATTAATAAATGCGTTTTCCTTACATTATATTACTTTATAGTATTGATTTTGATATATGTTCTTGTGACTCCCAAGAGTGGTCTTTACAGTCACGTTTATATGAAGACTCAACAGGTGGATATTTGCTTTATTAGAATTAGTTGAGGATTACTATAGGGATAACAAAATTAAAAATCAGACTTCCCTGTAATGTACAGATTGTAGGACTAGCGTTCGCTTGGCTTTCGGGAATACAAGTTAAGCTCTCCGTTTATTTCATTTATGACAATGGCTATAAGTAGAAGATTGTTTTAGATACTGCGTCCAAAACATATTGTTAAGTCTTAACATTATATCAATCTGCTTCCAAGATGGCGTCGTAAACAAAGTTATTGCCAGTACAGACCCTTATACCCAAAGTTAGCCTCATTTCGAGTTGACGTTTCTGTGATGAAGTCTGGGGCGAGAAAGAAAACACGACACGATCATTCAACATCCAAAGGTAGACATTAAACAACTATCTCATGTTCAGTGTATTCGATCCAAGTACTTTCTAAGATATATGCAACTTTGTTTACAATGAAAAAAGGATATAATAAAATTGACCTCTACTTTCATCTGAGGCACACAGGACGAATAATATATCGTTTTATCAATATTTTTCCATCTTCACTTTTATTTATTTATAATTTGGAATTCTGAATTTCACCAACATAAATCTAAATTTTAAAGGCAAAAACAAACACTTCTTTCATTAAAAATAATTATTACCATGGAAATGATTGTCATAATCTCATTCCAAATTTGTCTACGAAAACACTGCAGTGTTTTAATGCATGAGATTTACCAATTATATTGTTTAAAATTATATGTCCAAACGTCACTGATTTCATCAACATATTCTGCCATCGCAAATTGTGTCAGTCAGAATTTATACAAACCCATCGGCGTCATTAAGACGCAAATTTCACAAATGACGAAACCCTTTACTTTATGTCCATTTACTTCTGTAAATCTTATTACCCAATTTGTTTATTGGTTCCATTATATTTTACACATTGATCGACAGATTTCGTCCTTTAGGGTATGATATTGGGTGTTTGAGACCGAGCTGACGGATCATGGTTCCCAATTCTTAAATCTCTTCTATATTACCTGTGACCTTTCCTACTGGTGGATTTTGCGCAACCATACTTTTGCGTTTGTAACCCTTGTGGGCCCCCAGTCGAAATTTCTATTGAGTGCCTCATTATTATTTTATCCGTAGATCTATGATGCACGGTAAATTTTTATACAGTGTTGTATCACTGTAACTATAACTATATGAGAGGCAGTCTGGTTTGAAACAATCCCTGAGTTTTCTAGGTCAGTGGCTGGGTTCCTTTTAACTGCTTGTAATTCCTTCGATGGTTAGTGTGTATGTGCCTCAACAGCTGCTTCACCGTTCCAATAACCGCCAGGACTGTAGCATAATGTGGCCAGTTTCTCATCCATGTTTATTCAATAAAACTGCTTTCCCTCCAATGAACTGATCTTAAGATCCTAAGGAGGTTTTTGCTGAGTGGGCTGTGTCCACAGAGTGCAATCTTGGCCTCCATGCCTCCTTTAACAATACATCTACGATTCTTTCTCAGAATGTTTGACCGATCGCATTAAGTCATGGATGAGGTCCACCTCGGTGCGTTGACGTGCACAAAGATCATCTGACGTTTTGTATGCACGATTATGCCAGTCACATGCATCATCTACGAAGTTTATAGGTTTTCCTCCGGGCTTGGGTGGTTAACAGAATACAGTTGTATATCCAACCGTGTTCCAGACACGCAAAATTCGTATCAGGGATATGCTTATCGACTGGATATTTACTCCATGGTACCACAGGTAACTTCGTTAACGCAGCTCTTTTAAACCTGGCCCCGATAGATTTAGAATGTCCAACAAACATAAACTCTGTTGTTTCACACCGGGAACAAGTTCCAACGATTTCAGCACTGCCATTACGCGACTAAACCCGTGATGCATTTGCAGTACGAGTTTTCATGCGGCATCGCACACAATATGAACACATTACCATAGATTATGCAATTTACATTCAGACCAACGAATTCTGCGTGCAGGACCTGCGAATACTAGTTAGAATATCGCGCCAGATATTGTCAGGATCATCTCGACGATTCATGTTAATTTAACGTTTGATGCCATCAGTGGCAGCTACAGTTCTCAAGCTGAAAATGTAACTTCAGGAGACACAACCTCCCAAGCTTACATTTCGTTCCGGTTTTCCCCGAATGCATCCCAGATTGATATGATCTTAATTGCCCCGACTGCGAAATGTATCATAAATTACGTCGTTGGTCGCCGGAGATCCAATTCAGTTCGAAAGACTCAAGATTTATCCAAACGGCTTCTTCGTCTTCTTTGCATTTGTGTTTAAGATTTATCATTGCATAGACGTGATGGATCTTGAGCAGCCACGTGACGACGGTGTTGCAGAATTTACCTACGAGATATTGGACTACGTGACAGAGGATGCTAACAACGATAAAACAATTTTGTTCCACTTGTCGATGAATATCGGTTTTGGAGACGTATTACCAGACCTTCGTCATACTCAAATATAATCTATTCAGGGGCCAGGTAGAAATCAACCGTTGAGATTGACCTGATGTGCCACTACCAAACTGAGACCATCTTGAACGCACAGTGGCGGGAGGATATATCACCATCAGTCGTAAAATCATCAAAAGACTTTTTCAACAACGACGATGTGAACTTCACCGTAGGGTCCACAGCGGTTATATTTTCTAAAAATGTATGCCGAACCAGTCTTGATTCGTCTAGGAAAAGTAGACCCAGTCGACTGATATTCACCAAAAACAGCATAATTGTCGGCATAACAAAGCAGAAGGGTGATTGGTGTGTGTCTATATAAACTTGGTGTCAAAGCCAAACATCCGGAATGCACAATCACCGGAGACATATATTTCACATAAAGAAATTGTCCACGATTGCATGACGGTTGTACAACTGAAGAAAAAATAATTAATTGGTTGGAATTGCGCGAGTTCTTTTACCAGGACAAGGCTAGCCCGTTGGACAATTAGACTTCACGGTGGAAGTAATAATAGTAGAGCTGTGATTGATCCTCAAAAGCTATACACCCGGAAACATTATCGAAGCGAAACAACAACTACGGGATTAATTACAAAGAAAACCGTTTAACTCGCCAAATACAAACGCGTGTGTGTTGTCGTGGATGCGATTTGCGGACTTTCCACTGCAACAACCGTTGGACTTGTTGTTTCAGGAATCGCAACTACGGGAACTATCAATACTGCTTGATGGAAATTTCCATTACGTTGTTGTCAGGGCCACAACCAGAGGAACCTTTGTGACTGGAAGCGCTGCTAAACTAATTTTATAATTGTTACATTCGCGAATACGTGTCTACTCCAAGATTCACGTAGCCGCCCAAAGTGGTGTCAACATAATTGCTAAGCTGTACTTGGTGGCAGAAAAGATAAAACCATTATTAACGGAGTTCAAGAATGTGGAGGTTGAAATAGAAATTCAGCGACTAACCTGCGCACAGATAAGTCATGGGGCAGAATGTTCACGAAAAGCTCCGCTTCCCCAACAAAGTACTTTCCTATTAAGAGGCCAAAATGTATATAAAAGCAAGTCGACCTTCCGTCACAAATTATTGTGGAAATACAAAATGTGCATGGTTCCATTACTGCAAAAGAAGTCTAAGAAATAGTGTAATCAGATCAAACAATTTATATTCGATATGGAATGATCTCAAAATATTGCCAGCTGTAAAAAAAATCTGGTATCAACAAGAAAGATCTACAGTCCATAATTGATATCCACAATCCAAAGTGCATTTTATTTTTGTCCTGTTAAAGATAAAACAACAGTTGAAATTGGTTTTGTTGACCTTCCTCCTTGCGCAGAAAACGAACTTGTGTAAATTGGTTCTTCAAATATTATATTCAAACCTGCATTCAACACTTGTATAGCAGAATTAAAATCGGTTACTATTCAGACTAAATTTATGTGCAAGTCTGTTACTAAAAGTCTAAACGTTTCGGATATTGTGACAAAACTAGGGTATATGATGTATGTATTTACGTCTCCGTTCATAGCTTTGCTAGATTTTACTGATCATTTGCTTGATTATGGAGATTTGGTGTTGGGAAGATATTTCTAAAAACAGTAATTAGGCAATTACGAGGAGCAATCATCACAATGTACGAAATATTATAATTGCTAGGATTAGTTTCGTCAACTGGACACACACACACACACACACACACACACACACACACACACACAAATTTCTCAGCATACTAAACTCTCGGGATATTATGACTTGCACGTGTTTGGTCATTTGAGGTGGAACTACCGATCTTCGGCTCAAAAAGCGTACTAATACATCGCAGGAATGTATAGCAAGTCAAAGCGTACTAATACATCATAGGAATGTATAGCAAGTCAAAACATACTAATACATCATAGGAATGTACAGGAAGTCAAAGCGTACAAATACATCATAGGAATGTATAGCAAGTCAAAACATACTAATACATCATAGGAATGTACAGCAAGTCAAAGCGTACTAATACATCATAGGAATGTATAGCAAGTCAAAACATACTAATACATCATAGGAATGTACAGCAAGTCAAAGCGTACTAATACATCATAGGAATGTACAGCAAGTCAAAGCGTACTAATGCATCATAGGAATGTACAGCAAGTCAAAACATACTAATACATCATAGGAATGTACAGCAAGTCAAAGCGTACTAATACATCATAGGAATGTACAGGAAGTCAAAGCGTACAAATACATCATAGGAATGTACAGGAAGTCAAAGCGTACTAATGCATCATAGGAATATACAGGAAGTCAAAGCGTACTAATACATCATAGGAATGTATAGCAAGTCAAAACATACTAATACATCATAGGAATGTATAGCAAGTCAAAACATACTAATACATCATAGGAATGTACAGGAAGTCAAAGCGTACAAATACATCATAGGAATGTACAGGAAGTCAAAGCGTACTAATACATCATAGGAATGTACAGGAAGTCAAAGCGTACAAATACATCATAGGAATATACAGGAAGTCAAAGCGTACAAATACATCATAGGAATGTACAGGAAGTCAAAGCGTACAAATACATCATAGGAATGTACAGGAAGTCAAAGCGTACAAATACATCATAGGAATATACAGGAAGTCAAAGCATACAAATGCATCATAGGAATATACAGGAAGTCAAAGCATACAAATGCATCATAGGAATATACAGGAAGTCAAAGCAAACAAATACGCCATAGGAATGTACAGGAAGTCAAGCATACAAATACATCACAGAAATGTACAGTAAGTCATTATTATTATCTAGCTTTCATGCTGTAAAATGTATGCTAGTGTCTCACTTTTGTAGGTATGGAAGCGAGTTAAAATTAACGTAATATATGCGTCATTGGACAGAACTATTTGGAATTATTGATTTATTTTGCGGTCCAATAATATATGTACACATGAGTTACAGTGCATGCACTCTTATATCAGTAGCAAAGAATTCTGAACTGAATACTTATAGATTCATATAGCTCGTATTAATATCCAATATACTTCTTTCGTTGTTAGGTAAAAAAAACATTAGAAGGCTTCCTAGGGTTAAGAAGAAACATTCGTAATTGGAATATTTACTTCTTACCTTCCAGAACAATATCTAAATAAATTCTAAGCCCCGTCTTTTTATACCCTAATATAAACTTTTCACAATTTTTGTCCTTCAGTTTTTCAGACCTCGGACAAAAGTGTCTGAATGGTATCTTTTACACAAGAAATATCTGACATTATTGCGCTGATGTATGCTGATGACGTTGCAAACTGTGCTGATACAGTCGGTTCTTTACAAAGGTAAATTAATGTTGTGGAGACATTTTGTGAAAACAGTGTGTTGGGTGTTAATTTAGATAAAACTAAAATTATTGTATTTAGAAACGGCGGATTTCTGAGGAGTAACGAAAAGTGGTATTATAAAGGTAAACAAATCCAATTCATATCTGGATATAAATACATGAGATTTTATATCTGGGTATAAATACATGAGATTTTATATCTGGGTATAAATACATGAGATTTCATATCTGGGTATAAATACATGAGATTTTACTCCTGAAACTATCTGGACGAAAGCAAGGCAAGAACTCGCAATTCTGTAAGTAAAGTCTCTAGATACAGTGATAATTATTGAAAATAATTAAGATAACATTTCGGTGTCAGAAGCTTTGAAACTATTTAATGTTATGATCATACCCGTATTAACCTGTGCCGCTGAAATTTGGGGGTATGAATATTCAAATACAATTGAAAAGGTACTTGATCGGTTATATATTAGATTTTAAGACTTTCTGAGATTTAATAGTCCCTTTTACCCTAGGAGAATGGGGAAGACTACCTTTGCTTTTGGTTTTATTGTAAATGGATTAAGTTTTGGGTTAGGATTATAAGAATGGATGTTATATTATGCTAAAAACATGAACGAGTCGGTTAAAGTTACAATGGGTTCCAGAGTTAAAGACATACTATTCAGATATGGATTTGGCTGTATTTGGTTGGCTGTATTTGGTTGGCTGTATTTGGTTCGCACAGAATGTAGATGGAAAAGTATTTTTGTTCAGTTTCAGAAAACGCCTTAAAGACAATTTAATTGAGGATTGGAATACAACCGTATTGGGGATATCACTGCAATAAATTATATTTATATATAATTTTTCCATTTATCTTTATACAACCGTATATTTACCTACTCAAGAAAATGTATACATGCACAGCTTTTAGTGTCTTTGCATTTGAATCTATCTGCCGCTAGAATCCGTTAAATGAAACACATCGACCCGGTTCAAAATTCATTTTTTGGTTTCTTTAAACTCATTTTTGTGACAAGCAGAAACAAGTTTTGCAGAATGAAACTTCATTAATTAAATTCTTTTGGTGTTTCACGTCGAATATCAACCTGCCGATACCTTTAACAAACTCCTGTAAAGTGTTTTAACTGTCTCCGTCAAGTTTTTCATTCTTGCAGAATGTGCATGGACATGTGTGCTGATAACAAACTTTCAGATTATGACAGACAGTATGGTAATGTGATATGACTTAGCAGTTAATTCGATTAACATAAATACATTATCAAATGGCAGTCTGCCACGCACTTCTCCCCCCCCCCCCCCCCCCCAAGCAAACAAAAGGCCAGTGAAACGCCATAACCGAATGAAAATCTGTAAGATATTTGATAATAATCAAAGCCTGACAATATTTTGGTAGTGGTCGTCATATCACACACTGCAACAAGTAAATACTTACAAGCGTAACAAATGACAAATCCAGCGCCTCCATTAGTACGAATGCTGACAAGGAACTGGATAGTCACTCTTTCAGTTTCGGCGGGGAATTCTAAAGTACCTTCTGACAGTGATCTCCCTTCAGGGTATTCTTTAGTGAAATAAGTCAAGTAATCATAGTTATCTATTCCGGTCTTTCCTGTCGACAAGACCAGCTTTGTATTGGGCCGCAGGTACAAAGTGAGACTGTTGTTCCGGAATCCGTTTAGCAGGAAGCTACCGCCATTGAAGTCCGAGTAATCGTAGTCCCAGGGGTAATTACCGTGACTCCGAATGACTCCAGACGGAATAGGGATGAGCGGTATGGCACTACTCATGTCTATTATTTGAGTCGACATGTCTGTAAAAGAAAAGGAAATCAGAATAGCTTTAATTATTTCACAATACTGATTGGTAATGTTGCAGAAAAATAATGCAATGTAAGTACTTTCAATGCAAACGAAGGAAATTTGTGATACTTTTTAAAGTTTGTTTTGGTAAAAGATATTGTTAAAGGTTTATAGAGTAAATAATTGGCAGAACATTCCACATTTGTGACTAACAGGAGAAGTATGAAATATGAGCATGTGATGTAGTGAGAGAAATATAAACTTTAAAAGCAGTTTTTTCTGTTTGTTTTAAATAAAGGGTCTCTCTTTGAAACAAAAGTGATGATCACAAACGTTTAGGATGTAGTCTTCGTGGGAAGAAAACATAATCGCACACACACACACACACACACACACACACACACATCAGTAAAGGAGAGACCGAGACCGAGACCGAGATCGATGTATCAAGAATGGCGGGTGCTTTAAATGTGTGTTTCTCGTTGATAAAAAGGCCTTTTAAACCTGGGATTCGGTAACCAAATCCGTAGAAGGTGA